>NCVS01002579.1:8403-21053 GCA_003055095.1 Goniozus legneri
GGCTCGCTGTTATCGGACCGAATAACCGAGAATGCTCCTCGAACACCGAAAATTCTCTCCCGTCTCTTTCAATTCACCCGATCGGGTCCTTTCGGTTGATACGTTTTCGCGGAATTTTCTGTGCGAGAAAACTATTTTCTTCGAGAATTGAAATATGTGGACCGAGTAGAGAATTATACGAGAGATGAAAACAAACGATTATCGATTTTATTTATTTATTATCGTCAATGAAATTCCCCAATCGTGGAACCGAAATGAATATTTAATTGGCTCATTGTTATTCTCAGAATGCTGGAGTGTCGGGGCATACGAAGTACAAGTATAATCAAGCATGAAACCGTAGTACTCTCTTTGCTTCTCTCTTTTTCATCCCCGAGCGAGCTTCAATAAAATTGCCACGAGGTTTAAATTAATACGGGCCGAGTTTGAAAAGATTCCTCCTCTCCTCTCGCCATGGCTTAAATATTACGAAAAAATGCCAGCGCGAAACGCTTTAAACTCGTTGGTCTTGCTGCTTCAGCAATGAGAAAAGTATTAAATGCGTCTTTTCTTCTCCGACCCCGCCCTTCGTATTTTACTTTCGTCTTTTCTCTCTTTCTCTATCCGAGTGGCGAAGTACCCCCTCCACCGTTCTCTCTCGGCGGTTTCTCCGCAGAAAAACGATTCTTTCTCTCCCAATGATTAGTTTAAAATAACCGTCGGCAAAAAACGTCCCTGGTCTTCACCAGTTGGACGTGGGAGTAGGAAAAGAAAAAAAATTTTCACGTTTCTCGCAAAACTTGGGCAAAATGGGTGAGTTGCGATGCTTCGTTCTCGCCACTCGCGGGCTTCGTCATCGAGATTCCAGCCGTGAGAACTGCCATTGAACGAGAATAGGAAAATATCTAACGCGTGTTTGCCTTGAACAGAAAAGAGTTCTCTGTAAACTTTTACGGCTTGTTGCAAATAGAAGAAACTTTGCAATTTCCTTATTTTTTTCCTCTATTCGTTCATTCGAATCTACATTCATTCGTAACACACGTCATAAATTTTTACACTTTTTTCACAGAGAAATAAAGCGACGTGAAAAAAGATCCAGAATTAGGTAGAAAACTTTTTACGAACGGTCGAGTGATTATACGTGCGAAGTTTCAACCGCTTAAGAAGCTTATACATTTTATGGCAAGATAAAAAAGAGAGAGAGAGAGAGAGAAGAAAAAACGGCAGAATCCCAGAATTTGACGCGCAAAGCGCAGTTGTCAGCGAGTGGAACGTAACTCGATTCCGGGTAACCCGGGGAGGAGGGGGAACGGGAAAGCAGTGACGTGTATATAACAGCGTCGCGCACGGTTGAAATTTTCCTTTTTTTTCCTGTAGAAAGAGAGATAAGTGAGCCTCTTCGCTGGAAGCGTCTCGTCATTTGCGTGCTTTTTTCCCACGAGGAATGTTTTTAAAACACGAAGGTACGCCACGGGGCGAAAACTGAAAAGAAGCGGAAGGACAAGGAAAGATAGAGGATAAACAAATTCAATGAGCGAGAGAAGAACGATAGAACTTTTTTTGATAGCGAGGTAATCCCGCGGTCGGAGCTTTCGGAGAATGATCGAGCGTTGCGCGGTGAGGCTGGCCGGGTTGCGGTGCGGAAGGGGCCCCTCGTTCGAGCGTGTATACGCTAATTACATGCGCGCGAATTACATTTCGCGAGATGACATGGACTAGAGGCAGGGCTGGTAGCATTAAACCGAAACGGCGAGGGCGGATAATAACGGTGATTCATAATAACGGCGGAGCTACGGGCACGCGGATGAGGTGCTTATGGTGTTTTTACACCGAACGATCTATCATCACGATCTCGCGCACTCCCTCGGTTATCATTTTTTCCCTTTCCCCCACTTTCTTCTCTTTATCTCTACCTCGAAATTTTCACCCCCCCCGATTCAATTAGAGCGCGTGCTGCCAAGTACTGGCAATTTTTTTCTCGCGCTTCGCTTCTCCTGTAAATTTTATTGGCCGAAAATGCCGAGTGTATCGCAATTTGAACATTCACGAGTTGTGTGGAATATCCGTTGCTCACGTGAATACATTTTTTTCTTCGTAACTCCTTCTCACGCGGATCGATACCATTATGCTCGAACGAGGGGCCACGTCGATTAATAAGGTAAAGAAACGAATAGCGTGCACACGCGCAATTACAGTACTCGTTATACACTCTGTAAAGTGAATAATAACTCGTTCACCGGGTTACTAACCCGGGAAGAAGAGTTTCCGCGTTATAATAAACGGTGGAAGCTCTTATTGGAATTTTAAATCAATTTTAAAGCTATCAGAGATTTATTTATTTAAATCTTTTCATTTTTTTTCTATATTCGTGCTTTTTCAAACTTATTCAAAGATTAAAAATTTGTTAGATGGATTCTGATTTCGTGAACAGAATACATATGTATAGTTTTTCTATTACTAACATATTCAACTTATAAGCGATTATAAAACTCGTTTAAATTTTCGGCAATTTTTAATTTTTCCCCATTATCGAATATCAGAGCTGTTCGATTAATTGTTATAAATTAAGATATTTATAAAAAATTAAAAACGAAGTACCATTTCAAATGAAAAATCTAAACATCAGAGAGTTGAAAATTATGCAGCCTTTCTCGAAATAAAAAATCGCTCGAAAATTTCGAAACACTATATGCCAATTCCTATAGAGTCGATAATTCAGTTCGATCGATTTACACGCTCACGTAGAAATGACGCTTGTGCTATGAGGTACAAAAGAGACGGCCTCGGGCAACCGGTGCATAATCACCGCAGCTGATGTGAATATCGCCCGTAACCGATTAATTCTCGGCACGATGATCGCCGAATGGCGTCCCCGGAGACCTCTGCTCATCCTTCTGGATAAGAAGATCGTAAATTTCCTTTCCCCTCTTCGTAGCGTTGCTCACTGACACGAGCGCTCGTTCTCGATTCGATTCAACAAAACTCTTTAACGAGAGTGAATCGTAAGAACCGAAAAACGAACATCGACATTCTCCGATAATCCCCTTAAGCAATTCTCGTGTACTATTGAACAGAGAGGAGCTCGAGTCAAACAATCTGATCGGGTTTTCGCTCGCATATAATAACCATTATTTTATTTTTTGAAAATGAAAAAGTAAGATGTAAAGTATATTGACTTTGTCAATTGTTGAATTAATTGTTGATATGTCGTGGAAAGTTCATTAAATGAAAAAGCAAACGCAATTTCGTCTCGGAAGGAGCACACCGTAACCTTTCTCGTACACAAATATAGAAACTTCCGAGACACTCTATATACTTCCTTAGACCGACTCACTTTTACGTCTCGCGTTGTCACGTTTCGTCATATAACGAGTGTCGTAAAAGTTTCTTGCTGTGCATTTCACTTCGCGTTTTGTACCTCAGCCGACCGAATAAAGCGAAAATACCCCGACAGTCGACAACATTTACGACATCAAAATGTTCGGGGTTACAACTTTCGTCGGGAAATTTTCCTCTGCTCTTTTTTTCACCGCAAAACCATTGTTTATTAACGAATAAAGAGCGTGAATTTCTCGTTCACGAGATGAAATTCAAATGAATTTTTAGACCACGAATATTTCTTTATCGCAATGCAGAATCTTAAATGAATATGGAAGTGAGAAACTTTTACAGTACACCTTCATTTGTTTTTACCTAATTTCGTAGGTAAACAAACAAATTTTCGTCACAGTAAAATAACTCGAGTAGAACGTATTTTAAATTCATAATAAAGAAACTGTTAACAGTGATTTCCCGTGCGAAATTTGATTCGTGAGTTGAGCGACAAACAGCAAATCCCAATGCATGTACATCGTTTTCATAAACAGCAAGGCATTCTGTCCCTCGAGTGGTAAAACTGCCACGAGATGTGTACGAGCGGCACGATAAACTTGGGTGAGAGGAAGAACAAGCGAGCCTCGAGTTAATCGTACATTCCGAAGTTTTAAGTGCCGCGGTATGGGGCCGCTGGAAGAGTAAGGGAGAGTGAGAAAGAGAGAGGAAATGGGCGATGGATAGATGGCAAAGGTCGGCTACTAGAGAGGAAGAGAAAAAACTCGGTCGATGTAAAAGTTTGGCGAAACCGGCCGAAATTAGCCTGGCCGAATACTTCAGTGTGGTTAAAATCAATCATCCACCCTCTTATGCGATCATAAAATCGTTTCGTGCACCCAGAGGAATACTTTTTAACTCTGAAACATAATTCTTCTAGGGACCTAAGTTTTACAAATAGCTTATCAATACACAATAGTGATATCAAATGTTGAATTTATCATTAATTTATTGGAAAATGAGAATAATGATCAATTAGATAGCATCTAACGAAAAGGTTTTGAACACATCACGGAGAACTAATCACGTTCGTATATATTTGCATATTCGTACTCCAAAACAAAAGAATTTTGATATTGTTTTATTTTAAAGTTATAACGAACACATAAATATCGACTTGAAATGTTATCAACAAACTCGATGACTTTCAAACCCCGTTCTAATTGGCAAATCGTTTTCGCGAAACTTTCGGTTACATTTCGACGAGGTTGCGCGAAATACTCAACAGGAAGGGGTGGAGATCGAAAACAAGCGAGGCAGGTGACATTTGAGAGAACTTTCGCATAGCGCGTAGTAATTTCGTAGTTGTGCATTGGCGAAAATTAATGACGCATCGAAATACCTCTGGACGTGTTGGAGAGAGAGAGAGAGAGAGAGAGAGAGAGAGAGAGAGAGAGAGAGAGAGAGAGGAGAGGGGGCTTGTCACAACAGGACGACTAGATGCGTCTATGAAATTGGATCCGTGCCACGGATCGGTCCCTTTGACTTCTGAAACGCTACCGTATAGACCCCATTCAAGGACACGCGGCCCCACGGAACTAATTAACTCGCGATCCGGAATACCAAAGCTATGCACTATCCCTAATATATGATATACACATACACGTGTATACATATATTGTATACGCGTATGCATATTATATACAAAATCTCATATTTTGATTGACTCGCTCCAATATTAAATTACTTGTAGACATGATACATATAGCATATAATTAAAATAGTAATAATAATTTGTGGGACGTTTGAGTATTAAAATTAATCTTCAAATCTTCGAGTGAATTATTTACTGGTTAAAATGATGAACGAATTTTTGCTGCATTTTTTCGAATTTCAGAAAATTGGTTAAAATACGTATACATGTCATTCGATGAACAGTTTAACGTTATCGACATGTTGCATGAGAGTAGTGAGATAGGAACAACCTTCATAAAAAGCTTCACGCGAGATCGCGAAATTAAATACAGTCGATTTGCTCACGATCGATCCACAGGAAGGCAAATTAACTCGTTAATAATCATGTGATATTAATAACTCCGGATTACATTCGCCGATTGTAAATCAAGTCCAACACGAGCCGTGATTAACAACTCACTTTAATAGCGTTGTTGGGAGAAAATTATTGCGCACAGCGGGCTTGTTGTCCAGGACGTAATTTTTAGGGAGCGGAATGGGGAGAGAGAGAAAGAGACAGAACGCGCCACCTCGGCAATGAAATTAACGTTAGAGTGAGTGAGAGGATTATGTCAATTGTAGGCATAACGTTGTAATGTATGTGTTAATCGAAAGTAATCGTTAATGAAAATTACGCATTTGTTAGTTTATATACCAAAAGTTAGAAGCTAGTTACTTAGTTTTGATGTTTTTCTACATATATGTACACAGAAATGATTAGATAAACAAATTGATATACCACATATATGTGTATAGAATATTTTCAAAACAAAACACGCTAGTGCAGTCGAGTGGACGGCATACGTAAATATGTTCATCGTAAATATGCGAATGTATGCTCGGTGAAAAGTTAGCGCCACTAAATTTATGGGGGTTCAGGAAACCGCAGAATGGGATATTAGAGTTAATTGAAATTTGTTGCATCTGTGTTGGTAATCTCTTGAATTTTCTTCTCGATCGAAATTATAAACGATCGTATCTCAAAATCTTTTAATCGATCACAAAAATATTCTCACAACTTGCATACTTTTTGGTTCTAAAATTAATTTTAAGCGATGAAATTCCTGAGAATGATTCTCAATTATATATTATCTACTCTTGTTATCTGTATTGGTATGTGATCTATCTGATTAGCAGGTAATAATACCAGCTAGATACAAAGAGAGAGAGAGAGAGAGAGAGAGAGAGAGAGAGAGAGAGAACGCAAGAGGCTTTAAATCTCCGCAAATATTGTTTTCAGCGGGCACGTTGGTATCGAATAAATCACCAAATTATAATAGCGTTGAGCTCGCTCGCTCATTTGCTCGCTTCATCTAATTGGCCCGTAATAAACCGAGTTGTGGTGCACGCTCATCGATGATTACAATAAGGTCTTGTAACAGTGAACTGATCGACAGCGATCATTCTCGTTGTTTCAAATCTATTATGCAGCAAATTGACTGAAATTCATCGTACACGATTGAACTGCGGAAAGTATAGAAATTCCAGATAAATCACTGTAAAGAAAATAACAATTTTTGATAAAGCAGAATATTTTCCACAATACACTACTAAGGATACACTCTTTATTTTAAAATAGGCATAATTTGGCCAAATTAAATTCCAGTTTAAAAACAATCATTTGATCGATTCTTAGCCGAAATATTTTCGTTTTAAAATTACGAGTTTCTCTTGAATTTTTCTGAGGAGATATATTCGATTTAATAGAAAAAATTTAATATGAAAAATGTCTTGTGACGAAGAAAATAAGTAATCACTTCTCGTGATTTTACGTGAAAGTGGTGGAAAGAAAATCTTAGTGGAACGATTACGGAAAACTGTCGATGCACGAGTCTGAGTTCTCTCTCTCTCTCTCTCTCTCCCTCCCTCTCCCTCGTTCCCTTGCGTGAATACGAGTAGTGCTGGGACTCGTTATACGCGACGCGTAATAGTTGGCGTGGCGTTATACGGCCGTGCCGTTAGACTCGTTTACGGTGGCTCGGGTAGGTCAGTAAAGGGGATAAGGAGCAGTAAAAGGACAGAGAGAGAGAGAGAGAGAGAGAGAGAGAGAGAGAGAGAGAGAGAGAGAGAGTGAGAGAGGGAGAGAGAGAGGGATGGATGAAAAAAATTCAAGAGAGCGAGCTCGTAAAGCCAGATAGGCCGTGTGTATTACGCGGAGTGAGAGAGAAAGAGATCGAAATAAAAAAGAATACGGAGGACGGGCGGGTACCGCATGATTGGCAAGGAACGAGAAGGGTAAACGAGAAGGAAGGAATAAAAAATGGAAAAGCAGAGGGGCGTTAGAGAATCGAAAGAAAATTAAGAGATAGCGGAGGGGCGAGAGGCGAACGATGATAAATAAGGGTTCTGTTTGCTGGGATAGGCCCGGCCTCGGTATCCGTACTCTCGTTAGCATAGATAATGATAACCAGAGACTCCCCTCTCCTCTCCCCTCCCCTTCTCACTCCTCGCGCACGAACCGGCGCGTGACTGGCTTTTGTCGGTCAAACGGAATCGCAACGTCCATTCTTCATCTTTCCGAAGGATCACGTAAAGCGCGAAAGATTATATTCCCCTCGCGTGCTTTCACTTATCTTTCACTTTAGCCCTCGCTCGGGGATTATCGTCGAGGAGCACTCGAAAAAGGGTCAGTCGGGAAATACGAAAAATAAAAAAAAAAAACGCCTGAATTTTTATATTCCCGCAACGAGGGGCGAGCACAACACGAACGCGCGCGCACGGAAGCTGCAATGCGCAAGAGCTAACACCCAAACTTGTTGTATGGACTAGGTCAATAATTTCATAACCTGTTATGGTCAACGATTTTTTTCCTCTTCACCGAGGAATTTTCCCGCGGCTGCCCTCTAACGAAGCCAATAATGCCCATTGCTTGGTTCGCTGTAGTTTGGCTTATTCATCGTTTGTATGCTTGACGTAACGATCTGTTTCAGAAAAATCGTAATCTACACTCTTCAAAAAAATTAAAAAGGCAGTTATTGTCAAAAGGCTATAACTTGGCTAGTAATTATTATCAAATTTAATCACAAGCTCGGTTCGATCCAATTATTTTCAGCTAAATTATAACCGTTTAATAATAAGGAATGTCCCCTTAATTTTTTTAAGCATTACATAAACTTTAAATAGAAAATGTTCTGAGTACTCGAAGAATGAATGTAACATTGTTATCGTTATCGTTTTTCAAACAAATTATCATAATTTTTTTCCTTCAGAGTTCTTTATCGGGTAGGAAGCGCAGACTTGAAAGATGCGACTGTAGAAGTTGTTTTTCGTTGCGAATCGGTGCGCTCGTTGTTGATTCAATGACGTAAGCGACGACCCGGAGGCGTAATAACGCGCGGGGCCATAACGCGACACGTGTAATGGCTCGAGGCATTTGCATGGTCTCGCCCATCGGGAGCTTTTAACCCATCCGAAACGGCCTCCTCGATTTACCAGTTCTGCATCCGCGCCCACTCGCCGCCATTCGGCCGTTCCGATTTGTTGTTTGTTGACACAGCGTCGAGCCGAGGGCTAATTAATTACAGTCGGTTAGCGGTACGGAATTAGGGGTCTGAAACGTCCAAATCGTAACGAGCATCGGTTCTATATTGTTTTCATTCCAGCATGATCTGATTTTGTACACATGTTTAAAATTAAGGCTATTCCGATTCGAATAATTGCTCGCTAAAATCGATTAACGGAAAAGGAAATTGACTGATTAATTAGTGAAAATTCAATTATGTTGCTCTTTTCGTGGGGAAAAAATAAAGAGAATATGGAAAATGTATCAAATATATAGATTCATAGTCTTTGGATATCATATTTCGTTTACTAATATTAACAATAATCTTACCAAGAAACGTCAAGTCCGATTTTCCAACATTGGAAATCACTTTGCTCTTCCTTTTCTTTCTCGGCAAGGTTCGAGGGTCGTTCGATAACAGCGTATGTAGCCAATCGCGAGAAATAAAAATCGTAAGGAGAAAGGAGCGGGAATGGAAGTAAGAAGACGTTAGGGGTGAAATCAAACGACTGGTGGTAAAATTAGCGTAATAAAGCTCGCGAGTCCATTACTCGGTTTGACATCGACACTAAAACCGAAGGAAGGGGCGTATCTCCCTCCATCTTTCTCGTTCGTCCCCCTCTCCCTAACGCGCAGTAGTTAGTAGTAGTAGTAGTCTCACGAATGTCACGTGCGGCTCTTATGGTGCACCCCGAACGCTCGGACGCAGTGTGCGCATTCGCTTGGCCGGGACGAGAGGTGCCATGCGTATTGTCATTGTCGCGGCAAGGAGCTCCACTTCGTGGCCGTAAAACTCGTATAAAACGGCGTAGGTGCGCTCGTGAACGAATAAAAGAGAGAGGAAAAGAGAGGGGGGAAGGTCCCCACAGTTGTCCGAGAGATAAAAGTGCGCACGAGATTTACGCGTTTAATAACGAGGAAAACTCAGGAAAACTCAAGGAAAATATTACGCGAGCGAACATGATGTATCGCGAGAGAAAAATATTTTTTGGACCTCGCGTTTGAATTCATTATGCTCTATGACGTACATCTCTAGCCTGAAGGGCCAATCGACGTCTTAACAGCAGTTGCTCGTGAAATGATCAGACTTGACACAAATAGTATGTTATCTAAATAAATCCTAAATATAAATGTAATCGGCTTGAATTACAAATTTAAAATTGAATTTGTTGGAAATTCAACACAAAAACATTACTGGTAAAACAGTAAATTCAAATACATAATATACTACTAAAAGAATTAAAGGGATACTCGTCATATTCAAGCGACTGAAATATTTCAATCGAATCAAACAGGCAATCATTTCAAAGAGAGCCTGAAGTTTTGGAATGACCACTTTATCGATTAAAGTTAATAATTTTTAGCTGAGACGCACAGCCCTCTGAAAATGATAACTGTCTCCTCAATATTTTTGAGGCGTGTATACATATTTTTCACAAAGTTAATCAGTAGTAAATTTAGTTGAAATCGACCGTAAGATTCGGTAATTCATTAGACTGAAATAGAGACTGGCGGAGTGAAATCAGTAGCTAATCATTCCTAATTCCAGTTGGAATTTCGTTAAGGATCCGAGTGCCCGAAAGACGAAGAAAACTGGATCGATGCGAACTCGATTATCGTGTCTTCCGGGGTTGCGCGCTCCCCGAAGACCACGACGCGAAGATCGAGCCACGGAATTTGCCGCAGCGCGGGACGAAATCTCCGCAGCAGTCGGCGGTGTGTGTAGCGCGGTGCGCGTGTGTGTCGGCTAGCGCGGGATGTCCTTCCACGTCTCGTTTCCCGGGCTTTTAGGACCCATTGAGCCGTGCACACGCGCGGGAGAATCACCCCCATTTCCCCAAAAGGGTGGATTCGCGTCTTGACCGCAACGAGCCTTCATTAGCCCTCGTTAAATTGACGACAATATTCGGCTCACGTATCCCCAAGCTTCCCGGCGAATGCCTCCCGCCCGGGCCCGTTCAATCCGACGACGACGACTAATTTTCGGTCAATGAGAGCGATAAGAGAGCGACTATAACATTCAATAGGGCGCGTCATTTTTCGACTTATCGGGGCAGCCTGTCCCGCTGCCAATTCAGACCTCGTCGTCGATTTGTCGCAACCCATTTTGATACATCTGGCGTAGACAGAGTATCTTAGAATTGCAAAGCTTAAATCGTGAAAATTATTGCGAAAGAACATCTCACGATTCTAAAATTCGGTTCGAGTTTTTCATTAGTCAATGAGGAATAATTTTTAAATTTATAGATTGCATTACGAATCAAAATATTTCTTCATTTCATCAATCAATTTAACCAATAATTAACGGTGGAATCACATCGAGCCACGCCCAAGGAGCTAAAAGTAAATTTAGTAATGAAAACCCCGAATAACTTGAAAATATAAAAATAAGTTTGATCGAAATTCTACGAGCCATCGAGTGCCCGAAGAAGCGGCAGACGCGTTAGAACCCTATATGTATCATATGTGTCCAAATTATTATATTCGCATTTCGTGACTGCGTTGGTTAGACGGGAAGAGAGAGAACACTTAAGCACAAGGGATTTCGTGCTACGTGTAACGGGGCTACGTACCGATGGAAGACGTTAGTCCAGCAAATCCCCCCACCTCACGTATCTTTCTGTTCACTCGAGTAATCCAGGAAGGAAATTTCAGTTTTCAAAAGAACTAATTCTCCCATCCTTCCGATCCAAACCTCGATGCTTCAGTTATCACGCGATTACGAGATTACGGAAATTGTTATTTACGTAAGGAATCCCGAGACGAAAAATTTGATTGGCTTTTTGTCCGAATTTGAACGGTATTGTTAATTATTATTATAATCGTTATTTGTATCCGAATTTTGAATTTATGTGTAAAAAACCAGTCTTCTTCTCGTATTTGTAAGAATCACTGCTAAAAAATCGAATAAATCAATAACAAAATGAAACAAACGACAAAGTATAAAAAACGCCCAACATCCGATCAAATTTTTTAATTCAAGATTTCATATATATAGAAATAATTGTCCCGAGCGAAAGGACTTACATATTTGCACAGCAGGATTCCATCCCCTCGGAAAAGGTTTTATGGAAATAATATTGCTCTTGCGTAATCGGTTCGACGCAAAACTGCATTACGCGGGAAGAAACGTATTTTTGCTCCCGGCGAGCATGGTTATTACTTTTAATTATATTCGCGAAGTAGACGACGGTAGGAGGGGAGAGCGCGCACGCGAAAATCGTATATATACGCGTCCGATCGTGAGCTCGGCGTTCACGCGATATTCGCGAAGGCGCTCGAACCCGCCGAGGCATTCCTCATCGATCGGGCTTTTAGGGTCTCACGGACTGTACGCGGACTGCCACCACTCGAGCCCTCTCGGTGCACGCGTATCGCACGCGTCTCTCTCCCGTTGAATATCCATCCCTCGCGGCTACTTCGGCTTCATCTACCTTGGAAATTATTTTCCCTTTTTTTCGCAAAAAGAGAAGGAAAAAAATTTAAATAAAACTGAAAACTCATCTTCCTCCTTCCCTTCTCGATCGTAATTATTCTGTCTGTTGGGAGAGCTCGTCTTGTGGCGGTTTGCGAAACAACGAGGGAAATTGTACCTTAACATTTTTTTAATTATCCGCGAAATGAAAAACCGTATTTAACGTTTGAAGTTGTTATTCTTAAAGAACGCGTGTCATAGCGAAATGCAATTTAACTGTCGCTCCTTGAATCTCGTTGTAGTTTTTCGTGTTTGCAATACCGTTAAATAAATCGTCGAGTAGTGTATAATGTTTTCGTATATCGATCCATGATAATTTTTTGAGTCCGAATAACCCCGCGCAATCCTCTTTAATTCTCGTCTTCACAACGGAGACTTCATCAGAAACCGATATTGCGATTAATCGATGCGCGGTTTGCGAGGGTTTCTGGCAATTTTCACGAGAAAACCGACGGAGGGGGATGGGGGCCGAAGCTCATAGCGGTAGGAAGGGCAGCGCACACTGCTGTAAAAGCAATGACCGGAGCTGACCTGAATTCGACGGGCCGGGCCGATGAAAAGGGGACGAGCAGAGGCGGCGCGCGCGGACGAGAGTGAAAATACGGAAAATAGGCCGTCTGAAAGGGTAAAGTGGGCTAGAGCGACGCGGGG
>NCVS01002595.1:0-30477 GCA_003055095.1 Goniozus legneri
AGTTCTGACGGAAGGTTTCAGCCATAAGAGCGCATGATTAAGAGCTTCATATTTGGAAGCTTTTTTTAAGGGAACTAAACGGTGAAATGCGTTCAAATTTTGCAAGCGCATTAATGAAATAGTGTTTTTTCCATGCACAAAATTTCAAATCTTAAACTTGGAAATTCATTTTTTTCAATAGATATGCTCAAACCTCCTTAAGTAACAAGAAGTATTTGTTACAGTTTGCGGTACAACGGTCACCACTAATTACTAATTACAAATAACTTTTACTTGTTAATAATTACTTTTTTCCTAGATGTAGACCGTCTTTTTTTTAGATTTTCAGTCAAATCTTCAAAAAACCGTCAAAAACAAGGAAAAATCGTGTTTTTTTAAGATTTGACTGTCTTCCACCACTTTATTATTTACGAAAAATACATATTTTATAGGTTTTTCGACGAGAAATCGAATAGTGTAGGTGGCAAAGGCGCACCCTCTTAACAAAAAATCGATTTTTAATCTTAAAATCGAAATTATGAAGAACTGACAAATCGTAGGTGAAATCTGACGAGCTCATAAGAAAGCTCGGTTCTTTTTCTATAATTAAAAAAAAAAAAAATTTGTTAAAAAATATTAAATTTTGGCTAAGATATAGTGATTTGTATGTCAGCGCGCGCGGTGATTTGCGCAGTGCGCCAGTCGCGCGAGCGCGCAATTTTCGATCGCCTCCCACGGCCAAAGTATTGCATATAGAAACAACTTATTATAGATCGTTTTATTCGTCTCGTCGAGATCTACAATTTTCTCTATGGATACCATCAGCGTATCTCTTACGGTTCTCGAGAAAATCGCCAAAAACGATTTTTTTCATATCTTTATTGCCAATTTTGGCAGTGACCCCGGTGAAATTTCAAAAAATTTCATTTGAAAAATCGATTCAGCTACTCGAGATTCATCGAATAGCGTTTTTAAATCTCACTCTCCAAACTTTTCCTATTTATCCGTAGGATAACTGGACTAAAGTTTCTCTTTGCGTAATTGCGGGAAAGAAAAAGAGAATCGCGATGTAAATATTTCCTCTAGCGTGAAACACGAAGAGGGGCGTGACCTTGAAGCGAGAAGAAAGAGCTCGTTGCGCGAACTATAAATCCGTGAGATTCGAGCTTCGGTGGTGAAAAGAGGGTGCTCTTGAATGCGGACCAACCGCGATTCACGAAGCACGAGAGATTCGCCAGTGCGATGGCGATGAGCAGGCGCGAGAGCCTCGGATAACCCAAATCGCGCGTTATTGTCCGTGTCGGCGGGATCTGCATAATTTTCTGACGCTTGTTTACGCTCCTCCACGAACCACACATTGCGTCAACTTCCAGCTACAGTAACTGACGGACGCATTAGGCGCCGTCTAGTCTGCCGAGACGGACCGCGCGCATCCGGAAGGCCACTTCAACGGAGAATTCCAGCGTATAATAGCGTTCGTACTTTTCTCGATTTCATTCCATATCCTCTTATTTTCTCGATATTGCAAGAGACAAGTGAATATCGCATAAAACATGAAATCAAATTAAATCAATTAACGACAGAAACCGTCGATTTTGTAACTTGTGAATTCATTCATACAACGAAACAATTAATGAACTGAAAAGATGATTCTTTATAGATTTGGTTGTGTAGAATCAAAATCTGAATCAAAACATTTTCCTCAGAAGATGTAATATAGCTGTTTTTGTATCCAAAAGTAACAAACCAATAAAATTGAAAAGTTAATTCTCCCATATCTGAAATTCATACGTGTATTTGTACTATTGATGCATAAAATTGTCGAAGTTCAATAAGAAATTTTTACATAAGTAAAAAAAATGCTTTCAAAAATGGCTGTTCTTTCAATATGGCCGACAGAATGCAAGAGCCTTCTCCTCTTATTATCGTTTTTTTTTTCAAAGAATGAAGTTATTCAAAAGGTTCTAAGGAACAAAAATGTTGTAAAATCAAAGAACACTTAAATTTTTCAGAATTTCTGACGACAATGATTGATTTTTCAAAAGAACCATAAATTCTGAATTTCTAAAAAAAACGCTTCAAAAAATCAGAAAAAAATTGGAAAGTATTCTTTGATTAATTTCAAGATACTCTTGTTATGATAAAATTTCTATTAGAATGTATAGTTTTCTATAAAATGAAGTACTTGTTTATGAATGTTAGGAATTTAAAAATTGTTGCAACTTTATTTGACAGCACAATTCATTTCAATCAGTTCTACATATATGGAAAATTAATAAGAGCCTAATTTTACATCCACGGTGAATTTCCACACGAGTGCCTACGATTTTATAGAATCTGCCTAGCTTTTAATAGACCTTTATAGTCCTCTGTGTTATTAAGATTCAAAACCATGAATTTTTGTACACAGTTGTTTATTCATTACAAATAAAAATTACTTTTAAAATTTTTTATATCCTTGACTATATGGTATTTTTTGTTGTGTAGAGGTGATCCATCTCTTAAGCTTTTAAAGTAATAAAATTAAATTTTGTAAAAACTCATGACAGCGTTCAATAAAAAACTAGTTAATGTTATTCTGAATATCTTTTTTTCATTTTCTGTCAAAAGTTTTTGTTGTACTTCCAACAACAAATTATATTCGACTACCTCGTTCAATTTTGAGACAGATATTCGTTTGATGTATTTTCTCCAATCTCCCTCAACAGAAAATTTTATTAGTTCGATATATCTCGACAAAACACGAAATTTTATATCTTACGTCAGTTTGTTTCAACCAAGACATATTTTTATATTGATGCGAAACTCGCGTTCTGTCGAAAAAAATTTCGTTAGATGGATGCCTTCTTGAATATTGTGGGATGTGAAAAGAATTTCATTTCAGAAGATTCCGCCTGTTCTTTTTTTTTGAGCGATGAGCGAGATCGCACGCGAGATAACGATAATATGTTCGGGGACAGGTGAGATCGACGAGACGAGAGCGAGAGAAGGAGAAAGAGGAGGAGGAGGAGAAGAGGGGCAGCGTTTGACGCCCCCGAGGCAATTTAACTTGGTGGAAACTCGATAGATGTTGGAAAAGGCATCAAAGTCAATCTTCTGCGTCGTTTCTAACACCCCTTTGGCATCCTCTCTCTCTCTCTCTCTCTCTCTCTCTCTCTTTGCTTGCGATTTTCGTTTATCCTTTCACGAGATGTAAAAATTGAACTTCTCGCGTTTTATTTACACCGGTTTGTTCGAAGAAAAAACTTTTTGACGTCGAAAAAAAAAATGTAATGAAATGAAAATGACCAAGGATAAAAACGTAGACGTAAAACGTTCTCGAGTTTTTCTCTCACTTTAGAAATACAAGACGCGACGTTGTCGCGTTCGTTTAACGAATTTCACGAGTAAAATACACAAGAGCAAGCTAGTTTTATTATCTCCCGTAATTTTTTCACCTCCTTCATCAGGACCGACGTTTGTTCAGCAAAAACGATCTCGCGCGATCTTCCATTTTTCCGCATAGCGTTGCAATCAAACGAGACGGAGCGGTGTTAGCGAACAAGAGAAAAAGCAGGGAGATTCCTGGCCGACGGCCAGGCTGGTTAGCCATCCTTCCACGGCGCGCGCTTTATGCAAATCGATGGCAAACTGTTGCACGTATGTATGCACATTCGGGGTGGGTGTCGGTTTCGGTTTTGGTGTCACATAGCTGCCGATAAATGAACAGTGTCGGAGAGTCGTTGATGAATACGAGATGGCTTTTGTAATTTTTGTATCGAATTTTGTTACCGTTGTAGCATACTAACTGTAGAATTTTTAATAAAATTTATTATTTTTTCACTCTCTCACTCTGTATATTTATTAGTGAAATGGATAAACTTTTTTAACTATTAGAGAATAGTAAATAGTTCAAGATATTAATGATAATAGGTAAAAATTTCTGTAGAAGAACGAGATTCGAACCTACGAACCTATGAATAATCGTAGGTTCGCAGATTTGTATCTTGTTTTCTCAAAAAGAAGAATAAAATTTTCATGATATTTGTAGAAGTTTTGCTGGACTTTCAAATGTACCGAAAAAGTCCTGCAAGATTCCTGCATGAGTTCTACGAATGTCCTGCAAACTATCAAAATTTTATTATTTATCTACCGACCGATTAGTTCTCATTACCAATCTGAATTTAGTAGTGTAGGGGGAAAAAAATATCACTAAACTTTGCCCTAAACATGAAGTTGATGTGAGTGTCGTTTTTGACGTCATTCAAAAGCGACCGACCGTCAGATTGTTCAAACCTTGGCTGCTACCGCCCCTTTCGAAAAATCGGTCTCTGATTCGTCGCAGTTTTTTTTACAAATAACTCGAGAACGAATTGATAAAACATTGTGGGGTGTAATTTGCTTAGAATTCGCTCAGGAATATGCCTGCCCTAGTAGAAATGAAATCGAGTTTTTAGCCAGTAACTGCTTAGTTTAATTGGACTTAAACTAGGAACTGGCTAGCGTACTATCGAGTAACTGACCAGCCAGTCAGTCTGACTGGCCAGTTTTACTAGATATCAACAAAAACACGGCGACTTTGAGTAAAACTGACAGCTTTCAGGTTATCGAAATTAGCACAAAAACCCACTGCACTAAATTTAAATAAATTCATTCCGTCCATATTAAATTGCAAACTAATTGAGTTTCCAATATGAACACTCGAGTCAATGGTTTCTGTCAGGTGATCTTTCATATCAAAGTACACAAACTCTCCCATTGACACTTTATCGGCATCAGGCATTTCTTCTATTCTAAATGTCACATTGCATTCATTTATTTAAAATTTTTGCAGATATTGGCAATTCTGGAACAATTCCAGCTTGTAAAATTTTCAACAGTTCATCTAGGTGACAATCTGCAATATTCGTTTTGGTTGCTTACAGCCGCGATTCAGTTATTATGTCAATTTTTGTTACTTCGTTCATTTTTTAAAATATATTATGGGCATTTTTTAAATTAAGATTAAAAATTTTTTAATTATTTCCAATGTTTTTCAATATTTACTGCAGATATTATTACATATAGGTTAAAGTGAGAAAAATAAACATACACTCACACTAGCATATGTATATGGAATATCAGTGCGACCATTGTTTACTACTTAGTTGTAGGTGGCGCTATTTCTAGTTTCGCCAGCTAGTTACTGGATATGCTTACTGCCTAGTTACTAGATTTAATTACGGGCCAGTTTTTAGACTTAATTAAATAAAACTTGATTAATTTCTATTAGGGTGTACCTATTGGGGCGATAATTCTGGGAGACCCTGTATTAGGTCCAAGGATAATGTCGACGAAGAACCACGAGCGTCCCACTCGGAAACAGAATGTGAACTAGCGGTATGACTCTTAATAAAATCGAAAATGCCTCTAGGCAAGTGGAGATCGATTAGTTTTCATTTTACTTGAACAAAAAGTGTCAAGTGTTCCTATCGTGGGAGAGGGATCCTGAAGCTATGGACATCGACGCGTTTACTGTAACGTCAAATTTCTTTTTCTGTGTCTTTCCGTTGTTCAGCTTGATTCTAAAAATGTTTCAGAAAATTATAACGACTAGAGCTACCGGTGTCGTGGTGATTCCCCTGTGACCAGCTAAACCGTGGTTTCCGGTCTTCCAATCACTCTTAATCTCGGAATTGATAGAAATAGACTCGTCTAACGATTTTTTGTTATCACCGTTGAGGGAAACTCATCCACTAGCAGAAAATCTTATCCTGGCCGCAGGAATTTCATCAGGAAAGCCTTTTTAGCTAAAGAAGTGCCGGAGAAGGCTATCGAGCACTCAATATCATCAATATCCGATGGAGCCCTGAAGCAATACAAGCGGTTGCTCCAGAGATGGTCTAACTTCTGTCAGAACAACGGCATTCCCAGGTTCATGCGGCGGTGTCGCAGTGTTTGGCTTTTTAGAGCGAGATAGCGGGCAAGATCTGATCTGATTTGTGGCCAAGTTATCGCTCAGCCCTGCCCTTAACACGTTCACGGACGTGAATGCTATAGCATTCATTATGATAGCGATGCAAAATGACCTGAATGCTACAGCATTCGAATTTTAAAACCAATTTTTGTTCATTCAATTATTATTAAACGATAATAGTAATAATATTGTATATTATAGTGTATAGTGTAGTGTAGTATTATAGTATTTTTTTTTCTTTTTAGTATCCGCGAACATGTTAATAATTATAAATGAGATCGGAGAGGATGTTAGAGTTCTCAGGCTCTTTGCAAGGATTAGCCAGGATGCGACCTTAGAAACTTGAATATAACAGCATCTGGGGCCCCAGGAAAGTCCTCAAAACATATGGAATCCATGGGGCCTGACGCGTCCTTGCCTCTGCTGAAGCTAACGAAAAAATTAGTGACCCTACTGGCACTGATTACAGCTCAGCGAATACAGACTCTTTCGAAACTGAAACTCACTGCGGTTTCTAAAACTGAGAATCAGACCGGATTCGGACATCGAATCTGCACAGGAGTCAGCCAGTGCTGAACTTTTCGTTTTTCACAAACCGTCCAAATCTCTGCGCAGCCTCCACCACGCTACAGTATACAGAGTGTTTCGTGACTACTGTGACAAAAGAAACCCGTACATAGAGCGCGAAATTCTAAGACAAGGAGTCTTTTACGACTTTCCAACCCGACTAAACATTGTCAAACTAATCATTGCCATCATTCGTTATTGGTGATAACAGGAAAAATATTGAAATTTTTTGAAAATAAAAAAATTGTATTAATTAACTAATTAGTCGACTAATTAATTAGTAATCAACTAATTAGTGGTCAATTGATCACTTATAGATCGAAAAACATCAGTTTTTAACACGCTAATAACTCTTCAACGAGCGTTAAAAAAGTAGGTACATGTTTCGCTCATTTTCGCAGTTTGACGTGGACATTTCAAATAACAATTAAAACCAAACCAGCGGATTTATGTGAATTTTAAAAAAAGTGTTTCATAGCTTCTATGCTGAGGTGATGAAAATGTAGATAATTATTAATAAACGATTAATAAATAACAAAAAAATATTATTGAAAAACTGTTTTCTGCAATTGTTAATTTTCAACAATTGCTTTTGTTATTATTGAAAAAATTTTCAGATGCGGCACTGAAAAACAAATAATTGTGTAGAATTTCAATCAAGTCGGTCAATCCTTTTAGGAGTTACAGGCGATTTCATTTTCTACTTTTTAAGGATTGTATCACGTGATCGGGTTGATATACTGGAACGGGCTTAGACTCATTTCATTCGAAATTGAAATCATTTTTGAATGATTTAAAACATTATTATCTAATGAGCAGAAAATAAGACAATGATGAAAATAAAGTCCAGTTTTTTACACGTTTTAGTAAAAAACCTGTAATTTGGCTGAATCAATTCCAAATCAAACATTATTAGACTCATTTTTTTCATGACGAAATTGCCTAAAAATGATTGTGTGAAATTTTGAAATCTCTCATGGTTCACGAGATCTAACTAAAAATAGGTCATTTTCAATCGGCCGTATCTAAGTAAACAAAGATTAAATTTTAATTCTGAGGAATTATTTTGTTTGAACTTTTCTCTATGAATGCCTTTTTTTAAACGACCTACGGTCATCGATTACCAAGTTGCAGACCGTTGAAACTGACCCTGTAACGCGAACTGAAACTTCGACCGTTCGTACCGCGAAAAAGAGTGACTACGTAAAGATTTTTGCGTATTCAGAAATAGCATACCTTTCTCTGTAATTCGGTTTTCTAGCTACCCTGATCCGATGTTTTTTACCGAAATTCTGACCGTTTTAAAAAAATACTACATTTCGCGATGTTGGTGCGTGGGTGTGTATAGTTGTGTGGGCTTGTGTGTGCGTGGGTGAGCTTATGCGTTTGTGTGTGGGTGTATGTGTGTGTGTGGAGGCGTGGGTGAGTTTGTAGTTGTGGGTGTGGGTGTGGCTATATCAATCAAAAGTGAGCAAAAACGGAATTCCATAATTTCGGAAATTACGTCGCAACGTTGTATGTTCTTATTCTCGAAATTAGGGAATTCCATTTTTGCTCACTTCTGATTGATGCTTCGATAACATGCGGTATGAGACCCATAAAAAAAAGTCGTCTGCTTGATCAATTTCTTATCCGATATGAACCAGCACGTAAACGAAACTTTGGCGAGATGGATTGTGACAAAGTTTTTGGCACCAGTCGGTGCGAAACAGCCTCAGGGATCGGAATGAGCTACTCTGTTGTTTATCGCACCTAGGCGTTCCCGACTAGAAATTCAGCTAAAGATTGGATCCAGACATGATCCAGGATCTTTACCACTTGATCAAGCTGGACTCCATTTGAGTGACGCTAATATCCTATGAAGTCTTGATCAAAAAATAATATATAGAGGTTTGATCAAGACACTGTATCAAGTTATACTTGAGCCACCTCTGTTAAAGCTTCTTGATCACAGCTTGATCAAGCATTGGTAGTTTCTGTATTACAGGGAGCTGTAACGTAGCTTTACCACAGCTGTATCCAGTTCTATTAAAGCTCCTTGATCATAGCTTAACCAAGCATAATAGCTGATAAGCTGACGCGCTTGCTGCCACAAATCTGGCAGCCTGGCATGCTAGACAGGTGCCAGGAAATATTCAGTTTCTCTCTCTCTCTCTCTCTCTCTCTCTCTCTCTCTCTCTCTCTCACCTACAATCACCCACGCATCCACCCACACACTTCGCAGGACTTTCAAATTTTCCTCAAAAGTCCTGCAAGAGTTCTGCATGAGTTCTACGAATGTCCTGCAAATTTTATCAAAATTTTATTATTTATTTATCCTTTTGTCCTGTAGGAGGACGAGATTCGAACCTACGAACCTATGAATTATCGTGAATAATCGTAGGTTCGCAGATTTGTATCTTGTTTTCTCAAAAAGAAGAATAAAATTTTGATAAAATTTTCAGGATATTTGTAGGATTTTTGCAGGACTTTCAAATGTACCGAAAAAGTCCTGCAAGATTCCTGCATGAGTTCTACGAATGTCCTACAAACTTTATCAAAATTTTATTATTTATCTACCGACCGATTAGTTCTCATTACCAATCTGAATTTAGTGGTGTAGGATTAAATGCAATAATGTTGCTAAACGTTGCCCTAAACAGGAAGTTGCTGTGAGTGTCGTTTCTGAAGTCACTCAAAAACGACCGACCTCCAGATTATTCGAACCTTTGCTGCTATCCCATCTCTCGAAAAATTGGATTCTGATTCGTTGCAGTTTTTTGCAAATAACTGGAGAACGAGTTGATAGAATTGCAATCTGGAAAGCGAAATCTGCTCGAAATTCACTCAGGAATACGCCTGTGCCCATTGGCGCGATATTTCTGGGAGACCCTGTACATCGAATATATTTTACCAATTTCAAGTCCTTTTGACAGATTTTTGTTAATATAAACGATAATTATCGAACTTATATCCTTGGGACACTGCTAATCACCTGCCAATACTGTTTCGTTCTATACATTCTCAATTTATAACTTACATCTTACTTGCGTACTCATTTTCATTTACGATTATGGAAGACTAAGAAAATTAAAAAAAAAACGAATTTTTTTGAGGGTTGTTTCTTAAAATTTGATATACTGATATTTTCTGATTTTTCCCATAAATATTATTAGTATTAGTATTATAATAATACAACCAACAATTGAATCTTTTTCTTTTTCAAACTTTTGATTTTCGAATAACATACGAGAAAGAAAATTCCTCGAAAATGTAACTACTGGGAAAAAATTTTTATAGTATAATTAAAATACGACGAGGGGAAAGAAGAAACGAGAAACGGGGTCGTTTGGTGAATCGCTCGTGTGTGTCGTAATTAAACGCAAACACCGAGGTTCGCCGTAGCATGGTCGTTATTTCGGTACGACGAAGTGCTTTTTTCACGGGCTAGGGCATTTAACGGATAAGCGATTATAGCGCGAACCCATCGATAATTGGGTTACAGAGCAGCAAAACAATATAGATTGTGGTGTTGCTTTAGCGATTAAATTTTTTCGTGATTTTCCGCTAGGCGACAAGGGAAAAAAGTTTGGAACGTTATTAGCTGTGTTGAGAATTCACAACTTACAGTTATGGATTTTTAAAATTTTTAATAATTTACATAACGACTTATATAAATTTTTAAAACATTTTTGACAGTATTTCATATTTAAATTTTGAATGAATTTTTAATTCAGATTCTACCCGTGAGTTTTAATGCATATTTACGACTTTCGGTAGAATTAATTGCGATTTCGTATTTCAAAAATTTTTTCGGTTGAGATTTGAAGTAGCTAGTTGAACGAAATTCAATCTAAGTATAGGTATCAACTTGAGAGAGCGAGATCTATAAAAAATCTGCAAATGAAGGAACTGATGTCAGAGATTAAATATTCTCATTCTCTTCCAAAAACGATGATGATCTGCTTCTTCTATTTAATTTTATTCATCTCATTGTACGAACTAGCATGCTCTTTATGACTCATTTTCAAAGTTATATATTGTTATTTCTGATCATACGTTTATACGTACGTACAATAAACGTGTTATAAATAATTTTTGCCATCTCTATTTTTCTTCTAACAATTTACGCGTGTTTTAAGAAATGTGTACGAGTTGTTTAAGAATTAAATATTAATTATATTGAAATAACACCCATATAAAATCAGCTCGATGATCATGTGCCTCTATTTAGAATTTTGTTTTTATTTTCAATTGAGTACCTATTTCAAAATCGCGATATGTGTAATACCTACTCGCAAAATCCTCCAAATTGATTATCAAGGTATAAGAAAGTATTTACAGTTATAATTATACTCCATATTCTGAAGAAGAGGAAACAGTTATGATGAACAGACGTTGAATAGAATTTATTTTCTTAATAATTGATATGAACACCAAGATAGGTTTTCAAAATTAAATCAAAACTAGAATTTCGATTCGAGTAAATGTGCATTTTTTTTTGTTCACACTTCCTAACGACACTTTACTTCTCGGGAAACATTTTACCCAGAAACGGGTGTCGTCCTCGTGCCTCCTGGTGAAAATTCTCGGTCGAGCGAAACACTGGAGGCGAAACGCGACGAAATTATTATTCTCGAGTTTCACATCTCATCGTCGGTGTCAGAACCACCGTTGCGAGACGGCCGAGAGTTGGATGTAAATTCGCTCCGAATTGGATCACGTTTTTCAGTTTTTTATATTGAGTAACTAATTCTGTGATTTTTACTCACTTGAAATATATCTCGGATCATTGTTTCAACCCTTAAATGCATGATGATGTATATGTACATCAGTGTTTTCTTTTTTATTAATAGTAACTGTAATGCAGTGATGTAAATCTATATCGGTAAGTTTTGTTTGTTTGTTTTATTTTTCCCTTAATCTATGTTTAATTATCTACCTGTTTCAATTTATTGTATTTAAAAAGGAAAAATCATGCATTTAAGGGTTAATTATGACTTTGACACGCGTTTGAACTTATTACAGTTTACAAGAGTATGTAACGAAATTCTGTTGATACAGTCATATAGAGAATATTTTTATAATTTTGAGCGTATACTAGGTATCCTGAAAAATAAACTCGACTGCAGATAAACATAAATTACGAATAATCTTGCATCACAACGATTAGTTCTTGTTTCACAGAAGAAGAATCTCAACTGAGTTCAGCGAGTTGATCAATCACGGTAATCGATTTTATGAATTTTCCCGTTTCGAGTTTAATGACAAAAAAAATGGCGGATGAAATTGGAGATTCCAAGTTTGGACGGTAATTGACGATACGTGAACGGCGTATGAGGGTGCGGAGTAATCTTGGAGGGTGGAAAAAGTTAAATGATAGAAGGTATATGTATAGGTAGGGGATGTCGACCGTG
Source organism: Goniozus legneri (assembly GCA_003055095.1). Classification (NCBI taxonomy): domain Eukaryota; kingdom Metazoa; phylum Arthropoda; class Insecta; order Hymenoptera; family Bethylidae; genus Goniozus; species Goniozus legneri. The sequence goes on from NCVS01002595.1 coordinate 11,878, forward strand.
ACCTTGCTCCTCTACGGGGCATTAGTCGCAACAGCTGTTGATTGACGAAACTTTTCGGAAAAAATTCCTCTTATGTTTATACCGGGTGGGACGGAGCCGATCATTTGAAATTCTGCGGTCGGAGTTGCGAAAATTTATAGGATCGACTCACGAATGAATAATAAAGGACTTGCTGGTTCGCAACTTCACTGGCGAGATTCGTTATCGCAATAGTGAAAGAAAGGAAGGAAGAGAAAGAGAGAGAGAGAGAGAGGCACTACCACACATACACACGAGAATACATGTGACTTATTGGACTGTATTCTTTTGATTTCTTTTTTATGAATATTTTAAAACGTTGAAAATGAAGGATAAAGTTCCGAAAGAGGAGCTCCGAGTTTTGGAATGAAATTTTGCTCAAAGGTACTTTTTGGCAATATATGAAGATCCCCCAAAAGATTTTTGGTGCAAATCAACTGTTCACCCCATACAGCCCCCCAAAGTTCACCCCCCCAAAAGTGGTTTTTTTTAATATCTCGAGAACCGTTGAAGATAGAAAGTTCGTATTGGCGCCAAAAATTTTTTTTTACAAGCTCTTTAAAAAAGATATATATCATTTTTTTTGTAAAATTTATTGTTTTTAAGTAATTTCGTTTTTTATGGTTTTTTGAGTCTGTTTGGAGACGATTTTCACAATTGCATTAAAGTTGCTGTGTGTGAACCCACTGCGCGGAGCGCCGTGCTCTAAACAAATTAATAACATTACAACAAGTATCCTATACAACAGGGGTGAAATTCTGTTTCGAGCCGAATGTACAATACGAATCTATCTTCAACGGTTCTCGAGATATCGAGAAAACTCCAAAAAAACCATAAAAAACGAAATTACTCAAAAAGTATTAATTTTACAAAAAAAATTATCGATATCTTTTTTATAGAGCTTGTAAAAACAAAAATTTTGGCGCCAATAACAACTTTCTGTCTTCAACGGTTCTCGAGATATTGAAAAAGAAAACCACTTTTGGGGGGTGAACTTTGGGGGGCTGTAGGGGGTGAACAGTTAATTTGCGCCAAAAATCCTTTGGGGGATTTTTTTTATGCCTGAGGACTACCTTTGTGCACAATTTCATTGCAAAACTCGGAGCTCCTCTTTCGGAACAACACCCATAATAAATTATGTTCACGTTGTGATTTACGTTGATAACGCTTCTTAACATTGACTAGCAGCTCCGAAGTGTTGATGGTTTCATATTTTTTGATAATCCGTTGTAATATACCAGAAGTATATCTTCGTTCTATTCTTTGAGTTGGTTCTGGATTTTCCAGCTAATAGATTCATGCTAACAAAGTTTGTATTTCTCGTTAGATTTTCTTGTTTTAGAATTACTAATAATTTCATTTACTTGTAATTTTATGTTCCTGTCTTCGCAATCACTTTCCGTAAAACTATCAGATGAAGTCATTTTACTTTCTAGCAATGTATGAATCAAATTAACACAACTTTTTTCTAGATTAAAAATTTTCGGGTTTGATGCATCTCGCGATAGAAATTCAACTGTCCTCTTTCGTTACCAAAATTTGTTCTTTTACTGTTTTCGAGATGAACAAATGGCAAGTGTCTTATCAGAATATTCTCTTAACATTAAGTTGCTCATTTCAAGAATATTCTTCCTCTCTTTTCTTTTTTTCGAGAATATTCTTAAATATATTGTAATAGGCATATTTTAAGGCAATGAGATTTCCAGACATTATAAACAATTACGGAATATTGAGCACGCGTATCGCTCAAATATTAGGGAAAAAATGTGCAACTTCATTCTCACTAGACGAAAGAGAAAAATGAGTTTTCAGCGTTGCTTCGAGAAAAAAAACATGTTCGGGGGTTGAATTTAAGGGGTAGTAAGGGATGAATGGTGAATTTTTGTGAAAAATCCTTTTTAAATTTCTTTTATAACACGAAAGATTGAAACTATGCAAAATTTCAGCTCTATAGATCGTACACATCTTTTGAGACTTTAGTCAAAGTTTTTACCCTACGATAACTACATTTTCTCTAATCTCCAATCTAATTCCCGCAACTGAATCGAAGTAAAAGAAAGCGTGTTCTCTTGATTCATGAAACGAATCGCATTCGTAATACGACGTCGAATGAGGGAAAATCGTAGCGACCTCGCTAGAAAGCGCGAGCGTATTTCGTTTCGGGGTGAGAAAACGAGAATGGAAGAAAAAAAGGAGTGACGTTTTTGGGTGTACGTACGAGGATCGATGGAACACAATGGAGGGTCGACTATTACGTACAGAAGGAGTAAAGTACAAAGTCAGTGTCGTGTTCTCTCACTTTTTTTCATTTCAAGGCTCGACATTACACAAAATCACTTTTTTTCTCCCTTTTCAGGGATATATTATATATTTATATACACGCCCATGCATCCATGACGATGTATTTTCCGCTCCTCGTTTTTTCATAGAAACTGTGCGACTTCGGCTTTTTCGGCAACCCTCGTTACTTTTTTTGTATTTTTAAATGTCAGGAGTAATTCGAATCTCGAAATATTCTTGCAATTTCTGATTTGTGTCAGTTGAAAAAAGTAGAAATATTATTTCTACGTACCTCGGTGTACTCGATAAAAAGCTTTTAAAATGAAATCGATAAGAATATCTACACTGAGAAAAAATGTTGTTGAACCAATTAAATATGCAATCATATAGTGCCAAGAGGATATTTAGTTAGTAGATATTTAATCAGTTCGATAAAATAATTGTTAAATCAATCACTAAATATTTCACTCAAAAGATTTTTATTCCACTCAACAAAATATCCTCTTGGCGCTATATGATTGGATATTTAGTTGATTCAACAATATTTTTTTCTCAGTGTACGTTAAATATACCTGAAGGTAGTGGCAAGAAGTATTAAAATAAATTAGTAACCATTTAATAAAAAATACAAACAAATAATGACATACGATTATTAATGTTATTGGACAGGAATTCTAACGTAATCAGTCAAATTCTGTATAATCTTAAATTCTCGAGATTGGATCAAGAAAATTAATCCGGAACATTTCAACCTTGCTCCCGAGATTAAAACATTGTACGTTTGTAGTTGTACATGTATATGCTAAACTTCGTGGCCGATATTGGTAGCGCGTTGATTGTGCACAGACTCTTTTTATCGCAACGGGAGCGTTCGGCTTCGAGCTCTGCGTATCGGAGCTCGGCTATTTGACGCTCACTCTAGTTGAACTATTGTCCTGCATGAACTTGGACATATTCTACTTAGCTTCTTTGTTCGAATACTTTTCTTCTGGAAATTAATCCTTAATCGAATATTTTCGTTTGAAATTAATTATATCAGCTCAATTGAGTTGATAATACATGTCAACAAAACAGAATTTTTTGTTTTGTTGTTTTATATTTCTCGCATATCAAATATAACTAAAATACTTGCTGTCAACACGTAGAGTTTGCTTCTGTTGCTTTCACGACGATAAACGTTTTGGAGGTTCTGATGTTCTTTAAAAAAAACTAGGTCCCAGATATTTTTACAGATATTTTACAGATGTTCTTTAAGTAATGAGTAAAAGTTGTGTCTTTCGTCATAAGTTCTCAATACCAGTATTTACCTAAGTATATTCTATTTAATGACGAGAAACCTCATGAAAAGTTAAATTTCATAAGATGAGAGTGGGATAGGGACACATGTGTATATTTACCATCATTATCAAAACATACACTATACTCAAAACAATTAGCGTGTCACTTCTCGGCTGTCAAAAATTGGTAATTTTCAAATGCCTGTATCTTTCGCGAAAATGATCGTACGACCTCGATCAAGGAAGCATTTTGAAGCTTGGATCTTCTTCTTTAAGATAATTTGTTTAGAAATTCCATACGGAACTTCGGGAAGGAGTTGTAGCTCAAAGAAGCCGATCCTGCAACGCAGTTGCAAAAATTGCAACTTTGAGCTATTATTGAAAAAAATAGAATATATGTACGTATTTTCTTTAATTCAGTAGTAACGAAGTATGGAATTTAAGCTTTAATTTGATTTTTTACTCGTCCTCGTACGATGATTTTTAACGTAGATATAGTCGTTTTAAAAAAATGTTACATTTTCATGTTTTCTCATCGGAAAAATGTGAAAACGAGAGTGACCTGCAATAGTTTAAAAATAATGGAAATCGTTTATTATGTTAAAGGAGAGGGAGAGTGAGAGAGAGAACGAATTTTTTTTTCAAAAGATACCTACGGCATTTACCAGCTACGCCGTAGGTATCTGTTGAGCAGATTTTCCTCTCAATAATAAAAAAAAAATTTATGTTTAGAGAGACTGAGAGAGAGAGAGAAAGGGCGAAAACATTTTTTTTCAGATACCTACATTTTTCAGATGTGTACAACAGATATCTACGGTGTAGGTAGTAAATGCCGTAGGTATCTGTTGACCCGATTTTCCTCTCTATAATCGAAAAAAAAAATTTTCGCTCTTTCTCACTCTCTCTCTCTCTCTCTCTCTCTCTCTCTTTCTGACACTCTACTTCAACATAATAAACAATTTCCATTACTTTCAAACTATTGCGGGTCATTTTCATTTTCACATTTTTCCAATGAGAAAACATGAAAATGTAACATTTTTTTAAAACGACTATATCTCCGTTAAAAATCATCGTACGAGGACGAGTAAAAAACCAAATTAAAGCTTAAATTTCATACTTCATTATTACTGAATAAAAAAAATACGTATATCCTATTTTTTTCAATAATTTAGCTCAAAGTTGCAATTTTTGCAACTGCGTTGCAGGGTTGGCTTCTTTGAGCTACAACTCCTTCCCGAAGTTACGTACGGAATTTCTAAAAAAATTATCTTAAAGAGGATGATCCAAGCTTCAAAATGCTCGCTTGATCGAGGTCGTACGGTCATTTTCGCGAGAGATACAGGCATTTGAAAATGACCAATTTATGACCGCCGAGAAGTGACCCGCTAATTGTTTTGATTAGTGTATATAACCTTTTATGAGGTTTCTATCATCAATTAGAATATACTTAAGTACACACTGGTATTGCAAGCCTATGATGAGATAGAAAACTTCTACTCACAAGTTAAAAAAATATCTGGGACCTAGTTTCTTTTTTTGTCACTGAATGGACACGTACCGAAATTATGCGCAGTTCACGAGATTTCTGTTTGAATATGTTATATGTTATTGTTGTTGTTAATTTTTCTAATGAAACACACACATTTTTCCACCGCCGCATAAACGCGGTTACTGTACCCACAGGTTGTCGATTGGATGCCGCGTATATGTGACGCGAAAGGGTTGATAGTGCTTTTCTGTTCTTACTTTTACACTATTTCATGCTTTACTCTCGATCAGAATGTTTGTCTCAATTCTTATTTCGAAAATCAATTTTTAATTCATGTTCCTTATTTTCGATAATCTTTTACGAAAAGAGTTGCAACAACAAATATTTTATTCTCAATGTACTTATTTAGTCTAGTTTGTCGAAAATATTTATATATTTTTTTTGTTTTGCAGTTTTTTGGGTTTTTCATTTTCATATTGTTTAAAATTTGAATTGAATTTTTTTTTAAATACTGTGAATGATGACTAAAAAAGCATGTCAATAAAAAAGATAGAACATGAAGTATCACTTATTTATTTACCTAATTTTTTTTTTAATTACTCTCGAAATTATTTTCGACTCAATCCCTAATTGGGTTTTAACTTGTTTTTGATCTACAACGTATTTTCGAGTCGCAACGAACGGCTGCAAATTGTATAGCAATACCCATTTATCGGTAATTCACCATTTGAATCTTTAATCCACCGTTCCGTCGTACAGCGGTTCTATCGTAACTCGAGTTAGCTACGAAATTACATCGGCTCGTTTCTCGGAAGCGATTTGAAGGAGTGTGGGCGGTGCATGCTATCTCGAATACGATTGGATAAAATGAAAAATAGTAAAGAACTAAAGTAAACAAATTTTATAAGCTCTTTGACACATTCATTAGATGAAATTATTGTCGACTAGTGGACTCAATCCAGAATCAATAGAGCAAGACGAAATTTGCCTGGTGAGACAAACCTCATTATACAAAACATTATGCATAAAAGGCTGCTCGAAAAATAAAGATAATACACGAGTTGTCAAAAATTGAATTGAATTTATTTTCAAATTAGTTTTTTATTATTTAAATGTTCAATCATTTGAAATAAATCATGATAGTATTTTAGTTTGAGAACTGTTACAAAACAGATTATTGTTGAAACGAAGTGCTTATTTCATTCGCTTTTTGTAAATACAGATTTTAATGTTTCAATAAATAAAATAAAATCAGATTTAAGAAAGTTTCAACGAAGACAATTTTGATGATATTTTCTCATACCAGAGAATCGAGGATCAAATCAAGTTTCATTTTTCGACTCAGGGTTTGAAAGAGAAAACGAAAGGAAGAGAGGGATAGAAATGGAAGAATACGAATAATGAATATTGTTCGGAAATTCTTCAGAAATTTTGGAAAAAAAATTTTCTTCGTTGATTAAGAATAATTTAATAAAATTAACTTCTTACGATTAGCTCAAATTAGTTTGAATAGCTCCATTGAAATAGTTCTTTCGAGAGAGGATTCCTTATTGGAATCTTTAAATATCTTTGAAGTTTTGAGAATTTTATTCATATTTCTTAAAATTATTCACATATTTTCGGTAAATTATTCGATTTAAATTTTTCGTTCTTACACATTCGTTCTAGCGGATCAGTTTTTCGGTGTTATTCGCAACTTCAAAATATCGCAAGTATGTGTTAGTGCGTCCGTATTCGTAACGCTCAGTGACGCTGTTGTTAGTGCGCTCTCGCTCTGACTCACGGGAACGCCCGGCTTCGAGCACCGACGATCGGAGCTCAGCAGATCAACGATTACTTCTCGTAAACTGCCGCACTGAGCAGACATATTTTCAATTGCTCTGTTCTCTAACGCTCAATACCGCTCCAAATAATTAATTAACTTTAATTATTTAATACTTATCTGTCCATAGCCTCTGCTCGAAAGAAGTTCTTGGAATTTCTTACTCTCTTTTATTATTTAAATATCTTTTAAGATATTTTTATATCTCGATTCCAGTTGACCTCACCTGTGATCGTCCGTCAGCTACATCCGAAGAGTAGCTCTCTATCTCTTCCTGCTAGAATATATAATTTTAACCTTGTTCTTCTTTCTCATCTGATTTTTCTCTCTTTTCTTTACTCGCTATTTTCGTGACATTGCGAAATAAGTATCGAGAAGCGTTGTCTCTCATTCTGGGTCAAATATCGGAAGCGAGAGATTTTTATCCCATTTCCGTTTTTTTCCCCCTCGATCCTCTTTTGATGTCGATATTTCGTCGTATTTTAACAGAATCGAAGATTCATTGTGTTCGCTGTATGATGGAATCCAATCTTAACCGGTAATGCGTTCTTTCCGCGATTCAAAAGAATGTAATATTCAATTCTGTATCATCTTTTTTTAATTTTCTTTATCACTGAGAAAAACATTTCATCGAACCAAGTCATTCAATTTAATGGAACGTCGACAATTAGAATAATTGATTATTTGAATCATTAGTCATTCATATAAACAATTATTCAATTAAATCATCAATATTTCGTTTAATTAGAAACATTAACATTTTCGCATTCAACAGTCAAACGTATTTTCAATGAATGTTTAATCTCGAACATCCTGAAAAATAAAGAAGAATCTAACCTTTTTCTACTCATATATAAAGTAGAAGAAGGTTAGATTCATTTTTTTAATTTATAAATTTGCATTGTTTGTGAAATAAAACGAAAGTGTAGATCAGAAGGATTCTTTTCCCAAAATATGGAATTTCTTTTTACTTTCTCGATGCATTAAAATTCCGAAATTTTATGATCTTACACTGAATTATTATAAGATAAATATTCTGCAAATAACTTATCTTGCTTGAAAAAAAAATTATAATAAAATATACGAATGAACGCTGTTACGCCTCACGGAGATGATGAATGAAATTGTAATTTAACAATTGCGATTACCATTTCGATTAGTTCGTAAATATTGGCCCACAAAAACACGGTCAGCTGTGTTTTTCCACACTCGAATGGTGAACCTCGTACACATAAGCCACGCATATATGTATTTGCATATAATGATAATTCTTATGAGAAATCAAACAAGGATACAATTGGTTAAAAACAGCTAAGTTTCTCTGCAAGAAAAGGTTTAATTTATATGTACACGTTATTTTTTGTACCTGTAAGATTAAGTTATAGGTACCTGTAATTAAGATTAATTTATATGTACCTGTAAAAAAAGAAACGACATTTAATGTTAATAATTGCCGTGTTCGGTCCTCAAAACACAATCGGAATTTGAAATCAATTGTTTTTATATGACTATGACAGAACCTCAAGGGTATGTCACAATCATATGGTTGTGAAATTGTTTGTGAAAATTCAAACTGAAGAAACATATAATATTTTTCTTCACATGTATATAAACAGAGGCGTTTTTTCTTTACGCTGACAAGATATAACATCACAATATACGTAATCATTGATTGAATCGATATTAACCGGTCTACTTGCTTCAATTGTGATCTTTATTTGTTATATTTATGTGTATTTGTGGTTGTTGTATACACCGTTTGGGGGGGGGGGGTGTTTCGTTAATAACAATAATACCACACGAATTCTGAATTCAATAATACATTTGCCGCGATTGGTAGATTTTGTTTTTGAGAGTACTAGTAGGTCGGAGCAAATTTATTGTTCACAATAAAGCAAATATATGAATGTTAAAACACACAGAATTTATTGAAACTTTCAAGATTGTTGGTCACTTTTTGGGTCATTTTAATTTTCTCGGGGTTTCCCGAGTATTTCTCAGGTCGATTAACGACACGAGAGTAACCCGAAACCCGATCCAGAAATACGAACAAGTAAGGATTCATGCGTTCATTACGGTACCACAGTGCCTATCCATCGTAACTGCCAGCATAATGGCCAGATCGGAATCTCTAGAGATCCCAGCGCTTCCCTCACCATAATGCCCAAAAAGCAACACTGGCATCGTAACAGTTATACCGGCTTTTGTGTCGACAAAACTTTGGTTTGAGTCTAGTCTTGCTGAAAGATTACGTATACCTAAGTGTGTGAGTCTGTGAGTATCAAAACTTTACCCTGCCTCCTTTTCTTTACGTTGTCGTTCAGTGTACTCAATCCCTGTTTCAAGAAACTCAGGTGGTAAGAATGAGAAACGAAGTTTTGTTTTCGGAAATGACGAAAGATGAAAATTTTCAATTTAATTTTTCCCGACAAAACTTTTGACTTGCCAACAACAAGTTTTCTTGTATCAAAAATGATTTTTCGTCTATAAGTCTATAACTCAAATTCTATTAGGATCACAGAAAAATGTATGAAAACAAAAATGTTTTTGACAGAATATTCTTCATTTTTTCTCGTCTTAGTATTTTAAGAGTTATTGAATATTTTACTGCTTCCTATTTAGTTTTTCAAGTATATTTAGAAAAATATATAGTTTACATGTGAACTACGTTTATTAAAATATCTTTGTTCTAATCAAGATCTGTATATAAGTTTGATCTCTTATAATTGTTCAATACAGAAGATATTACAAGAAATCTATCACTTGATGATATTTCACTGAGTTTACTCATTGCAATACTCATTTTCACAAAACATGTCTCGAACAAAAAGTTCAAAGAAGAATGTGTATCATTATACACTTTCAATCAGGTATGTGATGTAATGTAAGATAGTGTCATCCGCGAAACTGGAAGATTGTAATAAATCGATATTTATCCAAATTTTATAAATTGCACCATCTTGCAGTAAACTTCAATATTATTCTATCGATCAGCGGATTGACGTGTATTCGTGTTTTAAACTATTGATTTTTATGACGTCAATCTATCGATTAATTGTCTCTAAAAGATTGTTTTGGAGACACAAAGATTTATTCACAAGTGACAGGCTGGTCATAGACCCAGCAAATGACACGTTTACGTGCCTCTTTCATGAATAAAACCGCTAATTAATTAACTAAAACAGTTTAAAATCATTTCACATGCACGTAAACCGAGTATTTCAATACTCTTAGGCATATTGAACCTTGAAAGAAGAACTGACGTCATAGTGGATGTATGAGAAAAACTCTTTCCGTTGATTTACAAATAGGATCATCACATATGATGATACATTCGAATTGATTTAAATTTCCCAGATATGTCGCAAAAATTTGCAATTGGATAATAAAAAAAATCAAATAATGAAAATCGATTGGTACCATTCAATAAGACCACCAAATTATATATTTTTTAACTCATCGTTTACCTCGAACGACTAGAAAATGATTTCTATTATTTTATAAAAAATCATCAAAAATACAATGTGTACAAGAAATCACAGAGTGAATATAATTCACATTCACACTTAATCTACAATTCTATAATACGATCTTAATACAGATCGACACAATGATCAAAAACAATGTTAATGTTTAAATGTTTCTAAACGAAATATCGATTATTTCATTGGATCGATAATATCAAATACTAAAGATTCATATAATCAATTGTTCTAATTGTCGACGTGTTATTAAATCGACGTAATACTGACTAATCTGCACTTTTTTGAAAATACTTTTTTCCATATCCCGTCAAAATTATCAGCAGCTACTTCAAATTTTTCTTTGAGCGTAAATTTATTTTTCAACAGCAGCCACTTAGTGAACCAGACAATGCAACTTTTGGCGGTTCTACAATACGATCTTAATACAGATCGACACAATGATCAAAAACAATGTTAATGTTTAAATGTTTGTAAACGAAATATCGATGATTTAATTAAATGATTGTTTATATAAAAGACTGAAGATTCATATAATCAATTGTTCTAATTGTTGACGTTTCATTAAATCGACGTGATACTTAGTAATCTGCACTTTTTTAGAAGTACTTTTTTCCACATTCTGTCAAAATTATCAGCAGCTGCTTCGAATTCTTCTTCGAGCATGAGTTTATTTTTCAACAGCAGCCATTCGGTGAACCAGACTGCCAAGCGTGTTAACTGCACGGCATTTGATACCTAATTTAACCTATTCTCCGAATCGGCAAATCGAAGGGAGGAAATTAGGGTGGCGCTAATTCCGCTGAACAGACCCTAATCACCGGTAAAGTATCGATCGTAAATTACCCATAGTTGCGATTACCGACCATCGGTAAAAGTACATGGAGAGAAAATTATCGTAATAATAATTACTATATATATTACAATTTTGACAATAACAACATCGGAAGAATAATAAAACATTTTAGTAATAAATACAGATTGCAAAATTACAATGTAACTTCGTTGAAAATAACAAGAAGAACATTGTAATTTTGAAACGGTTCTTATTGCTGTTTCGTTTTGTTATATTTACTTTTGCGTGAATCTATTTATCACAATACTGTCATTGAAAATATGCGATATGTAAGTCACAAAAAGGACGATGTCAAATCGTAAATATTCTACGAACGTGAGTTTAGGTTTTGTAAACTCTAGCATAGTCTTAAAAGTATCAGTCGAACGAAGAGATGTAAATAAATTATAATTTATTATTTTAATGTATATTGGGTTGATGGTTGTGTACAATAAACACAAAAAAACAAAAAATACCAAAAAATTTGTTACTTAGCGGAGTTATAAATTTCCCATCGTTTAGATAGATATTTTATTATATCGCTCAGAAATTTATACTTTGTTAGAATATACTTTTTACTTTCTAAGATTACAGATTTTCTTATTTTAAAATCGTAATTTTCATTACAATACACAACGTGGTATACCACGTTGAGTAATAGTATTTATTTACAGAAATTTACTATGCACCATTGTGAATATTAAAATGTTTTCTTTATTCTGGTCCTTCGATACAATGTTCAATAACAAAAATTACTATGTTTTCAAAGTAATTAATTCAATAATTTTCTCTCCGTGTACCTTTAAACGTTAAGGCGAACGAATGCAACGAATTGTCCGATTCTAACTAAAAATCTATATCGAAATACTGTGACGACTATTATAGTATTACTTTTGCAATACTTTATCTCTTACTCTGCATAAGATTTTCTAGTAATAAAAAGTAATGTTATGAGTATTGCCTAGAATACTGCAAAATTTTATGCTGATAATACCGGAAATGTAATGCGAGAAATGCCGAATAAAATATTGCAAGAACACGAGAAAATTTGCGAAGCTTGATTTTCATAATCGATAATCGATTTTCGATTTTCAGAGTTTGACAGCTCACGTGTAATTAACCACTATTTTTTAAACATCGGTTTAAAAATGTATGATTCATTCCAATAACGAAACAATAGGTTGCAGTTAAATAACTATTTATTCCAATGTGTTACAAACGACTGCCTTATTTTTTCACCTCAACAGTCCGATCGTGTTCCTTACCAGAACACTCTCTCTCTCACTCATTCATCTCTTCTCACATACTCACATACATATGCACAAAAATTCCCATATCTTGATACAAAATTGTTCTAACACGAAATAATAACATAAAATAAGTCTCTCTCTCTCTCACTCTCTGTGTAGTAAAATTCACTACTCTGAAACAAATATGCATAAATCTGTTTGCTAGTAAAGAATTTCAAGATTTGAAATATATGTATTATGATATAATGTAAATGTATGTTATCATTATTATATTATATGAATTTATTGTTTTTTCTTCATCCTGTTTTTTAATTGCTTTTGACTAATAAGTATAATAAAATAATAATAAATTCTTTAATAAATTTCTTTGAGTGTGATTCGGATATTCTTGCACAACACGAGAGATCTGTGCATTTATAGCGAATGCAATTCTAATCGAGTTAGAGCATTCATCAATTTGCATTAACCAGTCAGCTTCTACCCAACCTACATACGACTTCGAACATACACTGAAAACAAAAATTAGTTGAATGTACTTAATATTTGTTTGAAAATATAGAGAAAAATATTTTGTTCGATAAAATGAACAATTACTTGGAATTAAGAAATATTGTTTAAAATAAAACTAGTACCTATCTTTAATTGAAACGAATATTTGGTTAAATTTACTTGATATTCATTTGAACGTATGCAAATAAATATTAAGTACATTCACCTAATTTCTGTTTTCAGTGTACGAACGTACGAAATCTCGAAAATTATGAATCAGCATTTATACAATGTCGATTAATGTACGAGTTAACGGCATTAAATTAATCTTCGTCCGGCGTTATTGTCTCATAAATCTCGATCGCAATTTATTTCTCTTTGTATTCGTTCTGCGATAGCGGAAAAAATTTGACAAAGCTGGATGCTTTTTTTCGCAATATGTGCGTGGGTCTCTCGAGATTAATTTCACGAAAGCGTCCACTAGAAGGCGAAATACGTAGCGTATAATTTTCACCATCTCGCCTTCTCACTTTCTTCGGATCAGCCCACGCGCTATTTGCTCAAGCTCTTTTTTCTTTTATCGCAAATTATGGCGTAATAGATCGACGATTTTCGTCGGAGCCAATTTTGTCCGGCTGACGTGACGTTAAATCGACGGTGTAATCTACTTTGAATTTTTTATTATGCAGTTAGCTCACCTAGTGCTTCTCGATTAGTGATAGTTAATGAATGAGAATAAAATGAGTTTATACGATCTATCGTATAAACAAAATCTTTTGCCAAATCTACTAAATAAATAAATAAATAAATATAAATAAAAAAAATTTTAAAAAATAATAAAAATAAATAATAAATAGATTTACCAAATCTATTTGGTTTGTCGTTTGAGGACTTTTCTAGAAATAATGTGATTGACATTGATGACTTACTAATTTCAATCGATTTTTAAGTAGATTCGTATTATTTCCACATTCTACGCGAAAGATGAAACTCCTCGCAATGTTTTCTTCACGACAATAGGAGAGGTTGGGGCTACAATTAATAGAAAATGGCTTTTTAAGTGTAGTTCATCAATTATTCAACATTTGGATTTGTTTTTTATGTTACGTGAGGCTTTAATTTTTTAGGTATTGAGTAATTATAACGAATGAAACAATAGAAATTATTTTGTCAATAGAACTCTTTTTTTTTAAGAAATTTAGTTGTTAATAGCCACCTGATTATTGAGACTAGAATTAGTAGGTTTGATGCAAGTATTAATAGAAAGGATAACAATTAACATTATGTTATGCTGATGGATAAAAAGAAAAACAAAAATATTTACAATGTGTTTTTCATAAAAGTATAAGTATTACAGACTTATGTGGAACACGTTTTACTGAAAACTAACAACAATAATCACAAAATATTTAAGCATGAACGAAAACTAGATAGCAGTCACATCACACATATTTGTTGCCACATCTCTGTAATTTTTGATTTGCTCCATTAACGCAGACAATTTATAGACCTCTAAGGATGTGATGCCGCGAGTATTTTTTCGAGTGATCGTTCTCATGCTGTCATAAAAAACGATGAAAAAAATTATGCATAAACATTTAAGTGTCATGCTCTCATGCTGTCATAAGAAAACGACAAAAAGTTGTACGTAAACATTTAGCTGCCTCTGTTCACACTAGACCTCACATTTGGGGTAGGTATCCGGGTTAGACAGTAATGACTACTTTCATCAATATTTTCGACTTTGACTACTGATTAATTCTGTAATCAGTAATAAATATTAATGATATTTTTAATTATCTTACAATTAATAATGATTAATTATAATATTAATGAAGAAAATATTAATGATTATGTTTCAAAAACTTACATTTGATCTAGAGATAATGACAGTCTACAGCTATTGAACAGAGAAATAATGGTTTTTGATTCCATGAAAATGTATTTTGATCTCTTAATCAAATGATTCTGTAAAAAGTACAAAAGTAATCATTAATATTCTGTTCCCGATTACTGATTACAAAAGTAATCAAGTAATCGTTATTCAAATATTTTTTTTTTTCACCAATCCCTGGTAGGTATTAACAGGTTAAATAAATCCTGCCGACTTGTTAATTATAACACCAAAGGTACATTTTGAGTATTAAATTAAATAATAAAATATTCGTTACTAGTTCCGTTAATTAACCTTTAGAGAACGGTAAATTTTTTTCAGTGATCGACCCCTTTTTTTAAGCAAAATTTTGACATAAATATATCAGGCAAGACCAAACGAATCGCCAAAGTCATGGGTGCTTAAAATATCGACCACCCCGTCCTCTAAAGGTTAAGCCTTATAATGAAAAAAATACTACGAGGAAAACAAAAAATTGAACTCGTAACACTCACCGTTCTTGTAAATACAAATCAAAAAAGTTGAAAATGTTCGTTATTTATCTAAAAATGATCATCTCACATCTAAGACACGCGGAGCACAACTAATCAATACTGTGGTATTAGGTTTGATCTAGTTGACGAATTGAATCACGTGTTAGAGATGTAAAGTGTATGGCTCATGAGAAACTCGCTCATTGATACTCACCTTTGTTAATTATAGCCCCAGCTTCTCCTATCGCTTACAAAATGTAAGTGTAAGAATTACTTTAATACTCTAGTAGAGAGGTTAGTACTACTCCAGTTATGATAAAATCGTTATACATAAAAAGATGTTGTTTTACGTAAATCCAACCTACATTTAATTTGGACATTTTGCAACATAATGCGAAAATTCAAACCATTGTGCACAGAAAAAAATACACTCAAAATCAGAACAATTTCTAGTAACATGTTTAATGTTTTATACTATTTTTATTAGTTAAAAAACAGCCTAAAATAGTAAATTGGCAAGTCCTAGTAATTCATGATAAAAAAATGAATAAAAAAGAATATAGTAATTATAATAACAATACTATAATATGTTATCAATATTTTGATATTTTTCTATCAACAAACAGTAGCAAAAACTATAAAGTTTCAACTATTGTTCACTATTTTGACTTTTTGTTATAGTAAATTAGTCATTACTATTTCACAGTAAGTATCTGTGCATTGAAAGAGGAAAAAAAACACGAACAGAATAGTAGAAATTACAGTTGATTCTTTTATTTTCCATAGTAGCTCTTACTGATAGTTAATTTAACTATTCTGCTATTTACTAATTGATCAAATAAAATCAAAGTAGCAGATTTCTCTGTATAGGTACACAAATTTGCAAACGATCATAAATAAAAAATAAAGCAGCTATTATCAGTTTCAGTTATAATTTCTATTATCAGATAGGCTTAAGGCGTGGTACTGATTTTCAGTGTCAATTACAAACTTCATAAAACCATCCGTCATTTTTTATAGCGATATGGAGTTCAATTTTAACGACTCTCCTCAGGTAATTCGATCGATAAACTGATATAAGCGCTGTTATTAACCGAGAAGAAGCTCCAGGAGGTTGTGCAACGTTTCGTACGTTCGCGTGAGCGACGTACCGCGAGTGCGAAACCTTCGAAGCGTCGTTGGCCGCCTTGAACCGAAAACCTCATCGCGAAACCCTTCCTCGTTCTAACGCGTAATCACACGACTCTCATTCACACTCTCCATCGATTCACGGTGAATATGTATCCAAAACATTTATTCTCGTCGAGTGATTTTAGCTTCGTGGCATATAAATTGATAAAATAAAAAACTAAAAAAATAATATAATAAATAAAAAAATAAAAAAATTAAGACTCACACGTCAAAGTATACCAAGAGGTTAAATATTCCTATAAAATCCCTTGAATTTTCTTTTTTTATTCTCGAAACATGGAAATTTCAACTTTTCTCACATTCAGAATAACTTATATTATAGGGATTCAATTCGTGTACGTTTTGCTTCATTCCAGCGATACATTCGAGCTGTAAGTGAATAGCATTGCTTCAATCGAAACAGAAATTGAAAGACCTCCTTATCGATCTTGGTTATTAATTATTAAAAAATCAATCAATGTACACAAGGTGCTCTGTAACTGTCTCAGTTTAGAAAAATCCTACATCCATGAATATAACAAATTGGTTCAGTTTTTCGTATGAAGTACGATATTCGAATTATTTGCCTTTTTTATGCATCAGTCAAACATGAATTCTGGTCTTCGGGTGTGGCTTCGTGGTTTGCTCGTATCGATCAATATAGAAATTCATATTTGATGAAGATATTTTCTCACTTGTTAGTATAAAAAAATTAATTCTAAATAATACTTGAATCAGAATAAAATCAATTGACAAAAACAGAGTAGATCATCCTCATAAAGCAGAATAATTGAAGATAAAATAGAAGAAATAATAAATAATAATGTAATCAAAAATACATGAATAATAATATATCATTATAATAATGAATATAAAAAATTAATTTGGCTCGGAATTGAACAAAGTATGTAAAAAAGTTATTCAAGATATCCTATATTTTAGAAAAGAAAACCTGAATTAGTGAATAAACGAACATATTCAACTGTGGGCACTATTCAAGTGAATAGAAAAGTAGTAGAAGAAAATAATCGGTTTAAGGGCACATATGTAATAAGACGAGCTGTTTTTCTTTTATTGGATACGCCGAGGAAATTTATTTCCAGCCGCATGTCGAGTCCTAAAGTCTCGAAGGGTTATGCGTATAAGCCCAACGCCAGTAGAGAAAAAAGAAGAATCCGAAGGGTCCTCGAAGCCCAATACATCGTGAGGTATTTGTTTCACGAGAGATTTATATTTACGGTCAATGGCTATTTTTGGCTGGCACCGAAAAAAGAACGAGAATCGAATAGTCTCGTTACGTGCCAGGTGTTCTTCATTCCAACTACGGTTCTCCACTCCCTTCGCTACCAATCTTACATAAATTACGGCCCTCGGAATTATTCTGACTCGATAAAATACTCAAAATATGCTCCAAGATCCTTTTTTGTTATAATTTTCCTCTCCTTCACTATCTGTATATCACGCTATTTGTAGAAAAATAGCAGTTACTCAAAAGTAAATATTATTGCTGATCCAAGTATTTCTGAGTTCAATTTCAGTTGATTGAATAAGTCATATTAGTCGAAATACTTTCAGTGCTACTGTAAATATATTCTCGCACAGCGAACCAAATCTGCTAGTTCTGTAACTAATAAAGTACTTATACTTTAGGCTATAGTAATTAATAAAAAAGAAAAGATTGTTCTAATTATTGAGTGGATTTGAACATCTCTCAGTGAGAAAGAATGAAATACTTAAAGTATTAATAACAATTTCGACTATTTTTTCATCAATATTTTTGTTATTCTGTTTTTCCTGATAGGTACTAGAAAAAAGGTACTTTAAAAAATTAAAGTTTTGAAATATATTGTAAAAATATAACATTATTTTTTTTATGCACAGTAGCTCGTTATCAAACAGTTATTATGACTATTCTGAGATGGTAAATTGTACTATACACTGTCTTTATTAGTAAAATCACTGGAATGGTCAATTTACAAACAATAGTCGAAATGTCGTAGTTTCTACTACTATTTGTGGATAGAAGGTACAATACCGTAATATTATTATACCGGGTGAAAGATAATTACCCTCTAAAATTGCACCGGCAGATAGAGGGGTTCAGCCTGAACAAGAATATTT
>NCVS01002596.1:0-13385 GCA_003055095.1 Goniozus legneri
ATTATATGTGGACTTCTATAGACAACTGATTTATGTTATATTTAACATATCCTTTTTTACCGTGTTCAGACTTTAACTCCGTTGTTTTTTAATTTATTTTAAATTGTGAGCGATAATTTTCTGGATCTTGCTATTTTTCTTCGCTAGATGTTTATTAGAGTCATTAGTAATTGAAATACGCAGAGAGTGAATATTTAAGTTATTGTGATTGATATACACACTCAAAATAAAAATTTTTTGAATTTATTTAATATTTGCATATGTTTGAACAAATGTGTACATACAACTAAATATTAAGTTTAATAAATTTTTATTAAAAGAAACCCCTGAATTCAATGAATACATACAATGTTCAGTTGAAATTGTATAAATTTTTGTTTAATTTCATTGTATGTTAAATTTTATATAGTGTACTATGTTGAATGATCGATTCAATTCAATTGTTGTTTTTTTGTTCATGTTTCTCAGAATTTCAAAATTGAAGCAACCTTTGGCCTCAATTTTTATTTTAACCATAACAATAATTTATTTTATCCGACAAATATTCATTTCTATAAAATAACTCCAACAAATTTGCATTATCAGTGGATTACATTCGACTCGCGCTCGAGTTTTGTTTACTCGAACAAAAGGCGTGGGCAGAAAAATTTTTGAAAAACAACAAGGGGAGGTGTCGCTGGAATTTCGCGCGCACAATTGACAACGCATATGGAAACTTGCAGAGTACTC
Organism: Goniozus legneri; assembly: GCA_003055095.1. Lineage (NCBI taxonomy): Eukaryota > Metazoa > Arthropoda > Insecta > Hymenoptera > Bethylidae > Goniozus > Goniozus legneri. The sequence goes on from NCVS01002596.1 coordinate 730, forward strand.
GCAATTTTACGATCCGAATCTCACTCGTGCCTCGTGGTTATTGTCCCGCGTGTTTTCGCGAATCCGCGCGTTCGAGATACCCTTTCAGAGATACGGAACGTTTCGCGAGTCCCAAGTACGACTCGTCCTATTCCCTCGATCACCTTCGCGATCTTAGCGCGTTCCCTCGCCTGTAATTCAATAAATTGGGGAAAAAATTTTTATCCACCCAATGACAACGCGGGAAGGTCCCCTGGAAATACAATCGGCGATTGTCGAATCCTCGCTGGGGTGGCATCGGAATTCCGCCGGAGAACAGATTTTTATTGGTACACGTAGAGAAAATCACAAGATTAATTACTCGAAGACGTGATTTTTATTTCTGAACACCGTACTGGTTAAAAAATTTTGACCAATTAAATATAAAAGAATAATAATTAATAATAATATTCATTATTTTGTCAGACTAAAAAATTTGTTATAAACTTATTTTATAAATTTAATTTTTATAAATAAATCAACGTCTCAAAATCAAAAATAATTTTTAATTATTTTTGTTAAAAATAAGAAAGTTGACCAAGTGAAAATAACAATGAAAACAATAATTAGAAATTTTTTCTTTTTATTTTTCACAATGTAACACTCTAATTTTTTCAGAAAATCATTATTTCAATTTTGCATAAAATTATTGCAATAAATTATTACATGACGAAGATGAGATTCTGGACATGTTAATTTTTATTGTGATTTTGTTCACTTGTAGTTGGACAAATTTCTTTTCCAGTTAAATTTTTTTCACCTTCCCGAAACGGACAATCGACGCCAATGCGAAATGGTCTACTTTCTTTCGAGCACGCGCTATTTTTTCTCTCTTTTCGGTTCCGTTGCGCGCGCGAGGAATGCTATCGATCCCATCGATAACGATACGTTTTCGATTCACGTCTCGTTATGATTCGGCCAATCCCGCTTCTTCGCCCACTTTGGATTTTGCAACTCAAGATTTTTGTGGATTTTTTTCGGATTTCACTTCTGGTGCACTGAAAATAAAAATTTGTTAAAGTTAAAATAAAATTATCTAATTAAAATGAATTTTTGGTCGAATATACTTGATATTTATCTGAAAATATGCAAATTAATATTAAATTCAGCAAATTTTTATTCCATGAACAAATTTTGTTCGAATTAATCTTCTAACAAAAAAATAATCAAAATAATAATTTGAAATGAATTTAAAATAAATAAATTTCCTTAATCGAAAATTCGAAACTATCGTTAATAGCAAGTCTCGTTTTTTCAACTGTTTTATTCGATTTTCGATCCCTCAATCAATTTTCGTACCTGACCAGCACGAAATTGTATCTTGACGTTGATCCGGTTCCTTCTCTCGAAGGAAGCGAGCTGCGCAATCGACCTAGACTCCACCCGGAACAAAGCCGAGATACCGTCGCGAAATATAAATCGACTCGCGCTCTCCGATCGATTTTCGCTGGGCGTTCATCGCGAAGGACGACCTTTTTCTCGAGTCGAGTATCGAGCCGAGATTGGCCCTTGAAGAGGGAAACGTTCGAGTTCGAGAATTGCGCAATATTTCAAGATACGAAAAAAAAAAAAAATGAAAATATTTTTCTCGGGGTCGAAAAGCTCTCGAGTTGGGTCCTCGTTTGGGCCACTCGAATGGCCCACGTTGAGGATGATAATTTGAAACCTTTGAAAGAAAATATTTATTTTATTCTATATTAAATTTATATTCAACACTAATTTTTTTTATTTTTACTAAATTCATATAACAGAATTGAAACTTGTTGCAAAAAAACAGTTTAAATTAAATTGAAATGAAAGATTTGTAATTAAAAATTTCATAAAAAATATTTTTTTATATATAAATCCTGTTTTTGAATGAATTTTAAATGAGTCAACAGACTGAAAATAAAAATTTGTTCAAGCTACTTAATATTTATTTAAAAATATAGAAAGAAATGTACTCGATATTTGTTTGTACGTATACAAATATTGAGTAACGATAAATTTTTATTTTCAGCTATAAATATTCATGAAGACAGGTGACCGAGAATAAAGAAGCAAAGAGTTACGTAATTATTTAAACGACGTTAAAATTTAAGGGAAACGGGAGCATCAGGTGCATCCGGTTGTGCGCGACTCTACGTGGCCGCACATTGGGACCTTGAAAAATTGTCCGAGTGTCCTTCGCTAAGAACCGCACAGCGAGGAGAGTGAAATCACATTACACCTTTCTGCATTTCTCGGCCCTTTGTTTCTCGTTGTACTCGATCGTTATACTCGTCCTGCGTTGAATTTTGCGCAACGGTATGCCAATTTTTGCGCTCTTTGCGGTACTCGATGTTCCAGAAGGGCGATAATTTTTCATTTACGAAAAAAATGTAGCCCATTGTACGACAAATTTATGAAAAATGAAAAATAAATGAAAATAAATAAAATATGAAATTTTGTTGTTGGATAAAATTATCATTTAAGAAATATTTTGTTTAAGGACTTGATATTTATTTGACAAACAAAGAGTACAAATTTTTCTCAGTGTAAAGATTAAACAATTTTCCAGTTCATTTTGAAAATTTGTAATTAAAGTTAAAAATTCAATCAATCTTTCAACTGCTCGTGATATTGAAAATGTACAACGTTATAAATGCTAATTTATAAATTTTATATCCCTGATCAATGTACGTGTTCTGTCCATTAACAGTGCTCGTCATTAATCTTTGACAATCTGAAATTAGCTGTTCATGGTCCCCGTGTAATTCTCAAGCGAAATTATAACGCAGTCAGCTTCATCCTGACAAACGTGAATGACGAGCTCTGTACATTAAAATTAAAATATCTCTGCTCGTAACGAGAGATGAATGAAATCGAGATACGATTGCAATCATTCAAATTCAAAATTTTTTAGCGACGAGCCGAGTTTGCCATTTCTTTGTTTGAAACAAAAAATTCTTGTTTATTTATTTTATTTTATTCTTTTTTTTTTGTGTTGTAAATTCATTTACTTTTCTCGTTAATAAGTTTACGACAGTTCAACCTTAATCCTCTGAGAAACCTTGCGTGGTACGAAAAAAATAAGAAAAGATGTTTTCCTTCGAAATTCACGAGCTATCAGCTATTTAAAGAATTTGTGATCGTTAAATTGTGATTCTGAAAATTATCCATTAATTAAACAATTTAAAACAAACATTTGAGTCTGTCGAACGTAACGTGTTATGAATCAAAGAGTGCATTCAAAGATATCTTTTTTTTTTAAATTAAAGTGCTTAATTAAAACTCAAAGCTCATTAGCACTAATATCAGTAAAATTATTAAAAGTAATCTATTCTACTCGACAGTTAAATGTCGCCAGTCAAATTTTCTCGGTGCGGCGAGAAAAGAAATCCGACGGGTTTTTTTTATTCATTTTCGGTGAATTTCGCGACAAAGTCGATACCCCTCGAGGCGAAATCGGAATTCTCGATCGAAAAAAACGGGCGTGTGTGAGCGCGGACACCCGCGGGCAGTCAACGATCGGTCTCACTCGCGCGAGCCCGCCCGAAAACGAGATTCGGCTGTGCCCACCTATTTTTTCTTTATGAAAGTGCTCCACTTCTCTCCTCCTACCTGTATGTTCCTCTCGTTTTTTTTTAATCCCTCTCTCACTCTCTCTCTCTCTCCTCGAATGTTAGATGTGACGCAATCGACTCCAATTTCGGGCCTTGAGTAACATCGATACGATACTCGTTAATCGATATCGTGGAATATGAGACAAAAAAAGAAATTGCTCGTTCGAACAAATTATTTTCAATAAAATATCAGTTTTATTTTTTAATTTAAAAACCAAATATTTTTTTTTTTCAAATTTTGTATTAGTTCTTTAGTTTCTGAGTGAAAATCTTACACTGATAATAACAATTTGTTGAGCCAACTTGTATTCCAAAATATAGAAATAGTTATTTTGTTGAATAAAATCATCATATTTGAAATAAAAAATATCATTTGTTGTTTGTATTCTTATTGTTTGTTTTTTTTTTTATTTATTGTTCAGATCGTTTTTTTGTATCTTTAATTCAAACAATCTATCGAATGAATTTGATATCTTTGAACGTATTAAGCAAATTCAAAAAATTTTTGTTCTCACTGTATCATTCAAGTGGCAGTTTGATCCTAAAAATATTCAATCAAGTGTAATTAGGAAATGGCGAAAGAGAGACACAAATCGAGGTCATTTTTCGCGCCTGTGATCGAGTTAAGATTGTATGAATCGCGCTCGATATGCTACTACGTCCACTGACGAATACGGATAGCACCGGTGCCCATTTCAGATTCCACTCGCGTATGCTTCTGTGTAAAACGTTGCGTCCGCGCCTCGCGGAACAAAATCGTATTCCCGATTGAGTAAGATCAGGGTACTTTCGAGATAAATGCGCTATATTATAACATCGGATGAGCAGCTAGCAGGAAAACTCGAATTCTTTCCCTATCGATTGTCGATCGACTTTGAAACTGAAAATTTCTTCAAACTGATGTAAAATAAATTTTTTCTCAGAAATTTCCAATGAAAAATATTGTTATATTTGCCCATTTGTTACAAATTTAAAGTACTGAATACATGTAGTGCAAAAAAATTTTGTAGAATGTACTAAACATTTGCAAATGTTCAGATAAATATTTGATTTGCCAAACAAAATAATTGTTTGAATGTCATTTAAACTAATATTTTTGAACAATAATCATTTTATCGAATTCATTCATTCAATTCATTTTTTTTTTTAAATTTGAACGTATGAAAATGAATATTTATCTACAAAATTTGCTGCAGTGTATCGATACGGAGAACAGTAAGCACCTCCGGTCTACGCTTGAGCATTTTTTAGTCCCACCCCGTAAACTGAGCACATCATAGGCTCGTTTGCTCGATTCTAGCGAGAATCGTCGATTACGCGAACCGAGCGAGTCCCCCTGGGCGATAATCGTAAAATAATCGAGCGTACGGTCGAGAAAAGGTGGACGACCAGTGGTCTCTAAACTATCGATATTATATTCGATATCGGGCGGCAAACTCGAGCCTGTCCGGGGTGGGTGGCACAAGTTCAAGTGCGAGAGGACTTTCCAAGCGTAGACACTCGGCCGAGGTGGTGTCGCGTCCCGGAGAGTGGTGGGGGTCCAAGCGCCACGAACGGGGTATAAATACCCGCGCGGGATAGACAACCGACATCATTCACTCGCTTTTCAGTGATCGAAAGCAACCAAAACTCGCTCAACAATGGCATTCAAGGTGAGCAAGGGCTTCTAGTACACGTGAAACGATATCTTGAGAACTCTCGAGCAGACATTTTCATTCTTACGTAAAAGTGGCAAAAATTTTTCGGAAATTCTGTGGTCTTGAAAACATTTCAAATATTTTCATTCATATTTTGAGAATTTGCATTCAATTTTATTAAAATCGATTAAAATTCGTAGCACTGGTTCGTTTGGAGTCCTTAAGAAACATTTTGAACACTTTTTTTTTTAATATTTCATTCAACTTCACTTTAAAACGTGTGGGTCATTAGTGACTATTGTACAGAAAATATATATAATCGCAAAGAAAATTTCACATAATAGGGTTTCAAATATTACAAGTTTATTTAATACAAGTTTAATTAGATTCATTTGGGCATTTTCATTCTTACTCCGGAATAGCTTATAGTAACAATTTTTTTTTTAATTCTCACATCAAAATAGCCAAAATTTGACAATTTCTCCAAAATTCTATTGCTCGTAGCTCTGGTCTAAAAAAAAAAACATTTTAATTATGGTTACACCAAAATAGCAAAAATTTCACAATTTCCTAAATTTCTCCTTTTAATTCTGTTACAGTTCGTAGCTCTGGCTTGCCTGGTGGCCGTCGCCAACGCCGGTCTTATCCCCGCAGCGGCCCCAGTAGCGTACGCCGCCCCGATCGCCAAGGCCGTGGTGGCCAAGACCGTGGACGCCGACTTCGACCCCCACCCACAGTACAGCTACGCGTACGACGTGCACGATACCCTCACCGGCGACGAGAAGAGCCAGCACGAGAGCCGCGACGGTGACGTCGTCCAGGGTAGCTACTCCCTCGTCGAGTCCGACGGCACCAGACGCACCGTCGACTACACCGCCGACCCCGTAAACGGATTCAACGCCGTCGTCCGCAAGGAACCCGCGGGCGTCGCTGTCAAGGCCGTCGCTGCCGCTCCAGTCGCCGCTGTTGCTCACCCAGCCCCAGTCGCGTACGCCGCACCAGCCCCAGTCGCCTACGCCGCCCCGGTCGCCAAAATCGCTCACGCCGCTCCCCTCGCCTACGCAGCCGCCCCAGCCTACGCTAAACTGGCCACCCCCATCGCTCACGCTCCCCTCGCCTACGCCAAGTACGCCGCCGCCCCCGTCGCCTACGCCGCACCAGCTGCATACGCCGCACCCGCTGCATACGCCGCACCCGCTGCATACGCCGCACCCGCTGCATACGCTGCACCCGCTGCATACGCTGCACCAGCTGCATACGCTGCACCAGCCGCATACGCCGCCCCAGTCGCCACCGTAGCCAAGGTTGCCGCTCCCTACGCCTACGCCGCTCAAGCCTACTACCACTAGGAGTCTCCTCGACGTCACGACCACGCTCAACACTCGGCCAATTGTTCCTCTTTTCTACTATTTATTCATGAAAAAATGCCGCAGCTTGTGTAACCAATAAAATTCATTTGTTACATATTGGAAATACTGTCTTTTGATTTACCATTTGTGTGTGTTGGGAAAGAAACTGCAGAAAAATCTGCTGAATATTTGCTGGGAAACATCGTTTGTTTGTTTGTTTGATATCAATTTCATTCAAACTAGTACTTGATATCGAATTAATTTTATTCATTCTATTTTGTGAACGTATGCAAATATTCAGTACACTATAAAAAAAAAATGCATAGATACAATTACGCTGTTCGATCCCAAGAGCATATTTTTCGAGAGCAGCCCGGAGAAAGGTTCGATGTACGTCGAGACATGTAACGCGTTTATAATACCGATTGCGTAACCGGTTAACTGGGTCCGATCGCGTTTTTCGGCGGGCAACCAGTCCTTTGTGGACGAAAAAGAAAGAAATAAAGGAAAAGCGAGGACACGAGAACGCTCGGGTTACCTTTCGCAACCGCTCGCCCAGTGAATTCGAATCGGTAGGACGAGACTAGCGAAAACCGATCGAGTGCACTCGAGAATTCGACGCACGAACGTTTAGGCTCTTTCGAAACAATATCGTCCTTGGCTGTTCCAGCAGTCATATCGAACCCCGGATCTCTTATTTAGATCGTTACGACAGGTCCGGGTGAATAAAATCGAAACATTAGATCGGTTCTTTGGGAGAAAATGAGCGAGGAGTGACTCTGGTAGACAATTCTCGAGTTATTCCACTTTGTCGATAGTTACACTGAGAAGCAATTCAATATTTATTTTAAAATATAGAAGAGTTTGATCAAGTGAATTATTACATGGGATAAAGAAATAATGCTTAATGTTAGCGTTAGTGTTAGTGTTTTTTTATTGTACACGACATTTGTTTAAACGTTTGTAAATGAATCTTAAGTAAATTCAACAGTTTTATTTTCAGTGTCACTGCAGGTGCGACAGGAAAAAAAATTAATAAAGTGATCATTTTGAAAATGACAAGTGTCTCCTTAATTATTTTTAAAAGTATAAAATAGAATTTTAATCAACGTTATTTACAAAATACTTAGATATTTTTAAACCTACTAACAAAGTACTTTCACAACAAAATCGGCTCAATTTATCATTCACTCAACGAAAATTCCTTCGAAAATCGCCGCTCGCAATTTCACCCGCCCGGCGGAGCTCTCGAGTCTCGAATTTCGCTGAAAAGTTAAATAACCGTGGGTCGTTCGTACGTTCGTTAAAATCGCGGATAGCGAACCGGTTTTTCTCGGATCGTTCCTCTCGCGGCATCGAATATGGGTGAGCGTAATATGGGGCGCGATTATCGTACCGGGCCGCATAGTGACATTGGGCGCGGTCCTTTTTCCACGCGTCACGACCTCGGGGAGTGCAGGCCCGTCCGTCCCCGGTGAAAGTAGAATCGCGAGGTGTTCCTCGCTCTCCGCGCGCGCGCGCGCGCGAATCGTCAAACCGACGCGTGCTCCGATTAACGAAACGCGCCGGCTAATTCTGCCTTAGCTGCCCACGCAAGACAATTATTTGCATACTCCCACCCCTCCACTTTCTCAATAAAAAGTAAAACGAACAAAAAAACATGAGAAAACAACGAATGTAAACAATTTTTTCATTTTTTGTAATGAAACTAGTATCAGAAATAAAATAATAAGAATAAATATAAATATAAAGAATAAAAAAAAAAAATGAAAAAATTTTGTTACTTTTCATAATGAAACTAATATAAAATAATAAAGATAAATACAAATATCAAGAACACAAAAAAATGAATGATAACTTCTCTAGTTTTAATAACAAAACTTATATGAAAAATAAAATAATGAAGAAAAAAAAGTGAGCTATGTAACGGTTTTTTTTTTCAATTTCGATCGAACAAGACGAGATAAGACGATTAACCGGCCACTCCTTCGGCACGAGAATCGTATGGCGAAATTTTTTCTCTCGGGCCTTTTATTGGCGAAAATTCGGAATCGAGCAAACCGCAAATTACGCAATCGCAATTAACGACCGGTGCACCGGTGTGTAATTGAGTTATCCTCCCTCGATCGAAAAAAATGGCTCTATAATGGCTTTAAGTGGCATCTCGGATGGCCCGAGTGAAATTGAATCGATCCCGGCGGTGCTATCGCGTAGGAAGTAGTACGTCCAGTGCATTGCGGAGACGCGTCTGACTAGTTTAACGGGATTCTACTAGATCTCGATTTCACTGCCTCTCTTTGTACTTCTCTTCGCCAAAATTGTCATTGTATACAACAAATTTGTGTCTCTATATTATTTACAAGTCCATTCGTACACAGATTCGAAAGTCCGATCAAAAATTCAAAAAATTTAGACTCAATTTCCGATCGTTATCAATTACGAAACCAGTCCGGGAGTGAAAAGAGGAGAGAGAAAAAAAATATTTTTCCAGTCCGAAATAATTTGCGTTGCGCAAAGTTGCGTGCGTACCGGTCGGAATAATAGTCGGGTGTGTTTTGATTTCACCGCGGGTACCACTCGAGAGCGAAATTCGCTTTTCTAGAGTGTACCGAGTGGGGCCCGAAAAAAAAAGAACGCGTACGGTGGTCCCGAACGAACCGAGCGCATTACGCAGCCGATGCGCGTAACCGAAGGTCGACCGTACGCTCGGGTTTGTCCGCGTTTGCTCGCGTTTGCCTTTCTTGCGTAACTGCCCTCCATACGTAATCGGTTGCGTAACGGGCTACGCACAGCCGCTCGTGACGTATGAAATATCGGTCACTCGACCTTTAACTATTGTTCTATTTAACCACAGGGGGGAGGGGGGTGTAAAAAATATTAATCCAGTCACGTAGTAAGTAGCCATTCCTGTTTCATTGAACTCTCCGGATCTACGAGTGATTTCAACTCGTGGTATTCTAAATGTTTTGTATCTAATAAATTGTAAAAACTAACAACGAAAAATTCAATTATGTTTATAGTTTAGAGAATATATATTAATTTTAATATATTTCAAGTTATTATATAATATATTGTAGAATTATATTAAATTAATAAAAGCCAGTCCACTTTTTTTTAACGATATTATGAAAATGAACAACGCAAAATTCTACAAATATATTGAATTTTATATTGATATTCAATATATTATTCATTTAGAAGATTAATTTTTGATTAAAAAAAATTGCTAAAATTCATTCCACTCGTTGCAACAATCATATATATTATAAAAATTAACAATTCAATAAATATAGGTATCGAATTTCATACCGATATTCAATAAAATATTCTTTCAAAGAATTAACTTTTAAATAAAAAAAACGCAAATTGAAAAAATCCAGTCCACTTTTTGCAACGACCGTCCTTGGAACGAGTTTTGCGATTTGGTTTAGTCATCGACCGAAATGAATTTCGAAGCGACGATCGCGAAGACTCGATAAAGCCAGAGAGTCGTTGACATCGCGTGCACCCACGTGCTCGTTTTCCTGGCCCAACGCCATTTATTCCACTCGCTCCGGTCAAATAAATCAATCGATCGCAATCGGTCTATCGATTTGCGCGTCACGATCGGGGCTCGATCGGTTTTGCATCCTGCGGACCTTGCCGCGTGTTTATGACACTCGGCACGCGCTGCCCCCGCTCGTTGACAAATAATCGCGGATCGGCGCAATTATCGGCCTGTTGCTGCAATTATTCGTATGATAAACACTTCACGAATTCTTTCGTAATACGTACTACTGGTATTTATAAGAATTTTTTGGGGGACAATAGTTTGTTAAAAATCATTGTCTTTAAAAAAATATTCAATATACTATATTTAATAATAATAATATATTAAATATTATATATTTATTTTTTTTAACTTTTTCATATTCATAGTTTTCCTTTAAAATATCAACATCGCAAAAAAAATTTTGTAGAATGTACTAATCATTTGCATACGTTTAAATAAATATTTAATTCGCTAAACGAAATAATTGTTTGTATAGATACGAATTAAACTAACATCTAATCGTAAACAGTAATTCATTTTATCGAATTAAATATTTGCAAATAAATATTTAGACATTCTACAAAATTTTTTTGCGATGTCTCAGGATTTTTGATAAAAAAAAAAACAGAATTATATATCAATCGATCACAAGTACTTTATTGCAACATTAACAAAGAGTCAGACAAAAATCACTAAACAGTATTCTAGTAAACATTGGCGTAGGCGAAACCTCCTAGTGGCGTGGCATAAGCAACAGGTGCTGGGTAAGTGTTGGTGTAACTCGTGTAGGCCGGGTAAGCAGCGAGGCGAGCCGGGAAAGCAGCCAACAGGGGCTGGCTGGCCATCGGAGCGGGCTTGTTCACAGCTTTCGGTTGTTCCTGTTGCTCGACAATCTCAGCATCATCCTCGACCTCTTCCCTCTCTTTCTCCTGGTTCTCCTGATTCTTCTGACCTCCCTGACGTTGCTGGAGTTGTTGTTGCTGGAGCCTCTGCTGCCTCTGCTGTTCTTGCTGAAGTTGCTGGTGCTGCTCCTGGAGTTGCTTGAGCTGGTCGCGCTGTTGCTGCTGGATTCTCTCGAGCTGGACGAGGTGCTGATCCTGGACTTGCTGACGCTGGGCGTTCTCGGTGGAGTCGCTGCGTCTGGAGCTCGACTCCTGGTTCCTCAGGGGACCCGAGCGAGTCTCGACGACCTCCACATCGGAGTCTGGACCGCTCGAGGGGATTGTTGGGGCTGCGGGGGCTGCGGGGGCTGCGGGGGCAACTGGGACACCAGCAACGACTGGAGTGTAGGGGACGAGGGGGGAGACAGCTGGGGCTCCCAGGAGGAGAGGTTGTCTGCTCACGACGGCGTTGAAGCCGTTCACCGGGTCGGCTGTGTATTCCACGACTCGGCGAGTTCCGTCGGCCTCGATAAGGCTGTAGCTGCCCCGGACGACGTCACCGCTGCGGCTCTCGTACTGCGCCTTCGAGTCTCCGGTGATCGTGTCCTGCACGTCGTACGCGAAGCTGTAGTTTGGAACAGCGTCCAGGTCTTCCAGTCTCGCAGAGACTGGCACTGCTGGTACTATCGCGCTCCGGGCCAGCGCCACCATACCCAAGAGGATTACCAACTGTTTTGGGATAATTTTTGTTAGAATATTTTAATTTGAGTGAAATTAATTTAATTAGTTGATCAAATTAATTAAAAAATCAAAATAATAAATGTGATCGAAATGATTGAATTTAATTGAACCAATTAATACATTTAATTGATTTAATTTGATTCAATTTAATTTTGGTTGTTTTAGTCGGAGTACAAACAGTCAGTTCCTAGATTTATAGATTAATATGATTTTTTTTATGATGATTTTAATTAAAAAATTTCAGTTCAAAAAATTATCTCTATGATTCAGTTTTAAATACCTAACAGTTCTTAGATTTCTTCACAATTTTAACTAAATAATTCAAAATTTAGTTCCTAAATTCTTAGATTAGTCTCTTCACAAACAACAATTTTAATTAAAAAACTTCAGTTCAAGAAGTAGACTAAGTGTCAAAAAATAAAATTCAATTGTAACAAATCTAACTTCGATTGTCTTCAATCTTTGACCGTCTAAACAATTATATCACTCAACCTGGCCCCCTGAGTTCTGTCTAGTCAGGTTATATTTTTATTAAAGCGATTAAATTTGGAAAATTTCTTCGTAGTCAATTCCTAGTTCAATTTCTTCACAACCGACGATTCTATCTAAAAAATTTCAAAAAGTAGACTAGTGTTAAAAAATAAAATTCAATCGTAACGAATCTAACTTCGATTATCTTCAACCTCTGACCGTCTAAACAATTGTATCACTCATCCGAAGTTCTGTCTAGTCGTTCGTCCACCTTACCTTGCTCGCCATTGCAATTTTTATTGATTTTTGGTTCTCGATCGGAGAGATCGCTGTGGGGACTGATACCTCGGGGTAAGACCGGGCCGTCTTATATACTCCGAAGCTGTCGAGGCGCAATCGAGAATCCTCCGTGCACCCACTGCGCCCTAGAATCCCCCTCGCCC
>NCVS01002596.1:13412-69392 GCA_003055095.1 Goniozus legneri
CCCGAATAATCCGCACTCGGTTCAAGCGCTCGTCCCCGCTTGACCTCACCGCAAAAACACACCGCGCATAATTCCTATTCTTCTCCTTCTTTTTGGCCCGAGCGTGTCATCTTTCTTGCTCCCGTTCGTTCGCCTTCTTCTTCTTCCTCTTTTTTTTTTTCGTCGCTATCCTGGGAAGGGGGGAACCCAGGCCGCGGCGTGTTTCTTCATATCGCGAGCGAGCGCCCGCGCACACGCGACTCGTTTACCAATAATTTTCCGCGCGAGGTCACGCCAGGACACATCGCACATCTCGTCGATGCGATGGGACTGTTTTGACGCATCGTTGTCGAGATTCTATCTTGACAGCACGATCGGAGATTTTTGGCAAAATTTCGAACACGCGGAATCAAATGAGCTTAAAGTTTGGTACAGATGGATTTAAAATGCTACTTGATTGCATCTTGGTAAATTTTTTTTTATTTATTTATTTTTTTTCATTGAAAATTAATGTTAAGTGGTAACACATGAATTTCAAACTCATCAAGTCACACGAGTTTAAAATTGGGGCTGCGTAACGTTTTTTCAGTACAGATGCATCTAAAGTACGAATTTAGTGCATTTTAGTGCACTTTTTTTACTTAAAATTAAAAGTGATTCTATTTTCAGGCTCGTGTGATTTCATGTTTGAAATTTAGCTAAAAATTCCTGAATGTAGCACCCCATAACAATAATTTCTAGGTAGGTACAGATGCATCTAAAGTGCGTTTCAGTGCACTTCATTTTTTACCAAATTAAAAATGGTCCTATTTGTAGGCTCGTATGATTTAGTGCGAGGAAAACTATATTATAAAAATTTGTTAAATATTTATTCACGCATCTAAAGTTTGACCACTGCAATTTAGATGCAATTTAGATGCATCTGTGTTAGAAAAATTTTAATTAAAATTTTAAATTCGATTTCTTGGGGAGGTTTTGTGAGATCAATCATTACAAGATCTTCTACCAAAAACTTTTCTATTCGCGCGATACAAACTTTACCAGAGAGAAGTTGTAAATTCGGAACGAGAGCTGCATGCGTACGAGATCGCGCTTACGTGAGTGGCTACGCTTTCGTCGCTCTCGTAGTCCTGCGCGTGCACTTGCAATAATCCCAGGATAGCCCAGACGATCGCATAATCAGATTAGCTAATAGCCACCGTAGACCGATTCTGTTATTGGGAATCGCATTTTAAACCGCCTCGAGTCCGCCAAAGCGGACTGGTTTTGCAATTTTTTTTTTCAATTGCCGCAATCAAGATACACTTGTAAATATTTCGATACTATTTTATCTACCTGCGTGCCAAACTAGAGAATGAAAATTCGGTACATAAAAAATTTAACAAAAGAATCTTTTTGTACTGTTTATCATTTTAACTAACATTCCGAAATTAGAATTAAATAATAAACAGTGCAGAAAAAAAAATTTAACGTAAGTATTTTTATTCTGTATTAATTATTATGTTAATAAACATTGAGAACTCAGAATCTAATAATAAACAATACAGAAAAAAATTCAACAAAAGGATTTTTTGTTCCGTATTCTTTATCAGATTCTGAGTTCTGGAAGTTCAAATTGATTCGAGATGCTATCGTCGAATGATAATAAGTAACACGCGAGCTGAGAGCCCTTGACGTTGGCTCGATCGTTACTCAATTTTTGGGGCTTGCGAAATTTCAACTGCCTTCGATTAATTCGACGGTCATGCGGCGCCCAGAATTTTTGAACGACGACAAACGACGACAAACGTGTTTCTCATCACGTCGTTAGATCGTAGGATTAGAATTTTATACCATTTATTTATCGAGTTACACATAAAAGGAGCCGAAGAGGACTGACGAGGAATTCGAAATGATCCATGTAAAAATTTTCCCTTTTCCAAAATGTTCAATGTGTAATACAAAAAAAGAATAAGAACATAAAATTTACAAAAATGTGTAAACACATTTTTCTGTAATTAATTAATGACAGAATTCGTAATGTAAGAATCTGATTGATTACAAAAATTACAGTACAGAAAAATCTTTTTAATACCTGCACCTAAAGTGCAATCTGAATGCATCTGTACTAATTTCCTTTTAATTCAAAAAGTTGATTCCATTAACTTCATTACAATGCAAGTTTAATTATAAAAAAATGTCTTTATTCATATACAATTTTACAAAAATTGATTGACTGATTTTACAAAAATTAGGTGGAATAAATTTTTTATAAAACTGTTATAGAATACGACTAGTCGTACACGTAGACCCGTAGATAGTCACGCTACGTTACAATATTTACATTGGTACTAGCAATTACATTACAATAATAAACTACTCAAAAAAATTATGGGGACACTCGTAATTTTCAAGCAATTATAATTCAAATAAAAAATTCATTTTCGTCCAAGGTACAGCGGTTTGAAAATCATAACTGTCCCTTTAATTTTTTTGAGAAGTATATGATTGGTATCCTCCAATCACGCGTGCAAAGGTAAATGAGGCGCAACACGAACAACACCAGGAACAGCAGCAACAGGAGCAACAGGAGCAACAGGAGCAACAGGTGCAACAGGAGCAACAGAATGAACTATTGGTGCTCGAATTACAACTGCGTTGAAACCATTTATGGGGTCAGCAGTGTATTCAACGACCCTCTTGGTACCATCTGGTTCGATCAAACTGTACCGTCCAACTACAACATCACCATCACGAATTTCGTGCTGGCTCTTTGAATCCCCAGTGATCGAGTCTTGAACATTGTAACCGAATGAATACTGGGGATGGGGGTCATGGTCCAGACCAGGTGTCACCTTGGCAAAATGCACTACTGGGCTCGCAACAGGAACAGGTACTACGGATCCACTACAGGTTGTCAGTATTGCTGACATGACAGCTAACAGAATGAATGAGAGCTGTAAAAATTAAAATACATTACAACAAAAATATTCATATTAGTCTAATAATAATTATGTAACATAAAATTTCAAGTATGAAATTTTTACTGAATTAATAATGTCAATGTATGAATCATTTTAAAAATAAATATCAATATTATTTAATGAATTAGATCAAAATTTGATAATTCTCACCTTGATGGCCATGATTCCAAAGAGCGTGTAATCCAATATTGTAATAACAGGTAAGTCTCGGATAGGACTGACCCCTTGTTGCGTCGACAAACGTATTTATAGCAAGTACAGGGTGATAGTTATGTGAAATTGTCAACGGTGAAATTCATCCCGCATCGTAAATATTTCGCAATTGATTTGTTCGATTGGAAAAAGTATTGCCCCCCACTAATACTTTCTCCCGTTGTACTCGGGCTCATTGAATTAATTTTTCGTTCGCTTATTCAATTCATTCTTCGATGGATTGAATAAGAGTTGTTGCGTGTTATACATTTTTGTTCAGTTGTAGTTTTGTTTGTTAAGTTTTCAATGATTAAAATATTTTTTTCGTTATTTGAATGGACTAATATTTTTCTGTAATATTTCAAATTTGGTTTTACAAATAAGAATAATGTTTCCATAATGAAACGTTGCGCGCACTGAGTACGCATATTAAAATGCATTGAAAGTTAAGTTTTGATTGTAGTTCATTTCGCTTTTGGTACCGTTTTTGCGTCCGCCGTATAAAGATTGCTTGACTTGATGAATGCAAAGGTCAGTTTGTATCTTAGATTAATGATATCGAAAATTAATATTTATTCAGAAGATAATACATATATATCATTATTGATCATTGTAAATAATCATATCATGAATTTTAATGATATATTCGAATAAAAAATTTTCGATCGTAATATATTAAAACTGAAATTTGCAATTGATTAATTGATTACTGCTTCAGTTAATTTCATAATTAAAATTATAATATATTGATAGAATAAAACATAATCAATATAAAATCGTTTTCAAAGAAAATTTCCTAGCTCATAATTCATATAAAAATCTATAGCGCTGTGATTTGCAAATATTTCTTTCCTTTAGAGCAATAGTCACTAATTTGATACAAATAACAACACATATATACAAATATATACATATGACATGAACCTAATTAGGTTTCGTTATATTTCCAATTTCATCAATACTTGTATATTATGGCCAAGTAATTTTTTGACGTTTCTTATTTTGGAATATTGTTTGACTCTGAAAAATTATTTTATTATTATATTATTCATTGAGTGTAATTTAAAAAAAAAATACTCACTTCAATACTCTCATCTTTTTTCCGTTTAAGCATGTCATCATCAGTTGTATCACAATTGACAATTGAAGATAAACAAATTTTTTTACTTATGGGCGATGAACCATTAAGCGATGGTTTTAATCTATCTTGATTCGTTTTACAAGATGATGGACTATCATTTAATCTTTTATTTGCCTTGGATGATATTAATTTATTATTACTGTTGAAAAATCAAATTTTAAGATTATTTAATTATATTAATATTATTATAATCACTTCATTATAAGTGAATACAGTTAATAATAAACTTACTTGCTATTGTCAAATGATATTCCACTAGAATCTTGAATATTATCACTTGCATGTTTGTTTCTACTTGTTCGTTGCGGAAGTGGTAAAGCTATACGTCTATAAATTTCAACAAGATTATTTTTATTTAAACTATGAAAATTCGGTATTTCAATGCAACACTGCTGAAATAAAAAACATAATTATGTTTATACTATTGTATTAAAAATGAGAATTGTGCAAATATCAGAGCCTAACCTACTCAAACTCACATTTTTTAATATTTCACGAAGATCATCTATAGATAAAAGTTCTGGATGTGTCAATTGATATGACTCTAATTTCGACATTTTTAAAATCTTGATTTATTTGTTTCAAATATTCTTAAATCATTCCGTATTTTGTCAATAATATAAACTACGATCTTGAGTAGTATCAGAGATTAGACCGAGAAGCTGTATATTGTATTGCCTTGCCGCTGGTTAAAACGGCAACGCAGCATGAAAATTCAAACTTTTTGGCGCAAAAGGTGCGAGAATTCAAAATTTTGCATCTAAAAAACTTCGATCCTCACTCATGTATATCAATAATAAATGTAAATTATTTGATAACTTATATATTTAATAAAGTAATAAATAATGATAATAATAATAATTAATAAATAATTCTTAAAATTTGTCTAAAACTAATTGTATTTTATTTATTCAATATTTTTGTTTTCATCATTCATAATCCAGTATCATATAAGTACATGAAAAGTATCAATATGAAAACAATATACAATAATCATAATAATAAATTTCATTTTACTTGTACCTACATTCGATTAAACTGACTACACTTTTTTATTCTTGACTTTTCATCTCTTGGCAACTATCTCTTCTAGATAAAAAGAATCATTTTCATCGAATTATCAAATAATGTGTCGAAGAAAAGTTGTGTTGTAAAATTTATTTTGTATAATGTATAGTTTAATGAATATCATGCTTCATATATATTTTGGATGTAAGAGTTTCAAATTTATTATAGTTGTAATATTATCCACCATTATAAAAGTAATTCATAGAATTCTCAACTGTCAGCATGTTGTAATAGAAGCTCTCTGATTGTAGTCTTTTCAGTTTCATTTCATTTTTAAGCTTTTAGTATAATCAGTTAACGAAGCGACATTATTCCATTGAAAGTTGCGTGCCCCTTATTATAATACATTTTCAATTATAAAAATTACCTTATTTTAGCTTATATATATCACATATATAGTGATGTTTACATAGACTCTGACAGCGAAAAGAGGATGAAACCTTATTCTGATGTACATTGAATATACAATAAAATTTTATCCTTTCGCTTTGAGAAGTTTATGTGATAAATAAATCATTATTACATTAAATATCCAATAGTGGTGTAGTCAGTCGAATGTAAGTTTTAAACAATAAATTCTAATTCAAATAACATATATCAAATTCATGAGCTACCTGGTTGAGCTTATTACATAAAAAATACTTGTAATTATATATGAAATTCTGTAACATTCATATGTGAACTTTAACTTCATTATTTGTTTACCGATACAATAGTAATGAATTTTTTCAACATTATACACTGTACGTTCCCTGACGTACATTTAATAGGAAATTAAGCAAATTTCAATTTACAAGTAATAGAAATGTTATTCTCGATGAGGAATATTTTTTATATACAATTTTTTTAGAGCAAAGGGAGTTAAATTTGTAATCCTACTTTTTTTTAACTAATCACAATTTCTTGTTCTCAATTATTTGATTCACTTTTCATCTTGTTATATATATGAATTTTATGATAGTCATGATTTTTATAAAAACAATGAAGTATACAAATTCAATTTTACTTATTGGTCATCAGATTAGATTGATTATCGTTATTAAACAATCGCTATATTTTTTATGTTTCATATAGTAATGAAGTAAGATATTTATCTCCCTATGCATGTTAAAGTATTTACCGTCAATACTTAATATTAACAATTATTGGTTGAGATAAAGCATACAAATGATGATACCAATATTATTTTTTCACTTATTATCACTTATTACTTTAATTACCATTTGTAACTATTGAAAACGCAACAAATGTAAACGTTATTATTTATAACATATTCTATGAATATCAAACACCTTATACACAATATTACACCTTTGAGAATAATTCATCATTAACTTTTTCAATAACACATTTGCCATTGCACTTTATAGTTACTTCCACAATCCGGACACAATTTTACCCACTTTTCAGCCATGTTTGACAATTAATCAACAATAGTAGAATAAAAATAATACATTGATTACTAAAAGAAAATCAATATCATGTTTTAATTGAATAAAAAATTTCAACATAAAATATGAGCATTTTATGATGAGAGACTGCAATCACCTAATACATTATAAAGATGATAATAGACAAATGATGATAAAAGATAAATTTGAATATATTGAGATAAAACATCTTACTCAAGATCAAATCATTGAAAAAAAAATAGAAAAGAATATAATTGCTTAATGTTCATATAAATTTGAATAATCATGACTGATTTGTACATATTATATAAGCGTAAAAAATTAAAAATAATTAAAGCATAATTAAAAGGCACTCTATCAGGGTATAAAAAAAATTAGCACCTTAGGCCACTCAATTGTCTTTCTCTCCCTTATTTTCTCTATCATAATAATCACAGATCTTAATAAAGTTATGCCATTGGGATCACATTCTTCTTGTTCTACTATAAGTACCAAGTCTTATTTATCATAGACTAAACCTAATTACTTAAATATAGTTAAAAAATATTACGACTACAAATAATGTTGCACAAAATTCTCAGTACAGGACGTAGTTACATGGAAGCATAAAGTAATAATATTTATGTATAAATACATATTCAAAACAAAATTCTGTTCATCACAAATGATACTTATTCATTGTTAAATTGACGAGACTAGTTTCGGAAAACTTAGATATTGGCAAGATAATGTTCATCATTTTTATATCCAGTGTAAAACACTATGATCTTGCGGATTTTGTAATTTCATTTTAAATTTCTTATTTGTATTGACTGCCGAGGATGACATTTCATAAAAAAACAATTAAGAAACTTGGTAAAGTTTCATGCCAAATATATAATACGTAAAGAAATATAAAAAAAGGAGTGAATTCGGTTCATTATACAGGTGTTTCGTGATCAGTCTCTTCGATCCTTCCTAATCTCCAAGCATTTGGATCTCCTGCTGCTGTAAAAATATTATAGTTCAAATTTTAGTTTTATATCAATAATTTGTTTGTTTATCTTTATAAGAATAAGTTTAACCGAGGACCTATTTATCAGATTTATAAAAATTAAATAAAAAAAGGTAGTAACTATTTTAAAATTTACAAAATACAAAAATTGTCCCATACCACCAAGAATTAGATTAATGCAGTGTTTCCCAAATGGTAGACCGCGACCATTGAGGCCGAGATCAAAACTTCGGCCGGCCTCAAGAGGATTGGAACGTCCGCGGCTGTGTGTCAGTCTATCGCACTTGTAATAGATTCCGGGTAGTTCAATTGTCCCGCCAATAGAAAAGAATACGAAATCAAACGAATATTGTTTACTTTAAATTTCTAGCAGAAAAAGAAAACGTAGTGAAAAACATGTGAAATGACTAGCCGGTCGCAGACGCACTACGATTTCACAGTTATAAATAAAATTATCATTCTGAGATATTCAACTGAATGAAAGCATTTTGGTATCAGCATTTCGACTACGACCAGCATGATACGGTCTTGCTTGTTTTGGGAATCACTGAATTAAATGAGGTAAGTGATCATGCGATGTTAGAAATAACCATTCGAGTATAGAAAAAAAAACTTACCTGTATTCGTTAATGAAGAGAAAATAATAAATGGAGATGTTTTTCAATAATCGTAAATGATGTGTGCATCCATTACAAGAACGTAGGACTTATAATACTTTGACTTTGTTATTGTAAAAAATTTGATAATCAGTGGGTAAAAATTTACAGTAATGGATTAAATATCATGCCATTTGGAATTCATAGGAACAGTGTAAGGTGTATCTGAACTGTTGGAATAGTGTAATGCATTGTTGAGCACGTCTTGATTTGTGTACAGCAGCGGCATTCTTTCGTCTATTAAAGGCAAAATAAGAAATGAAGAAAAATTATAAAAATAATATCATGAAATAAATATGAATATTTTAAAAATAATATGTAATGTAATAGACTTATAAATTCATCTCAACTATCATTTTCTATTTTTTTTCACTTTACTGATTAAAAAAATATTGTAGATATTTTTAAAAAAATAATGAAGCTGCTTCTCTATTTGCTTAAAATGGCAATAAAAGAATAATTACCTTGTAGTTGACGACTAATGAGTGCAGTGATACCTTGACTATCACCAGTTTTTTTAACAACAAAGAATTTTGTGTCATTATCATTCTCTAAATTTCCAATGCCTCCTAAGCCAATAATTTGGCCATTTTGTTGTTGATGAGAACTAGCTGCCATAGTCTCACTGACCTAATGTAAAATCATTTATTATTAGATAAATATTTATTTTTTCCAAAAATACTTCTCAGAATATTCAAATTCACGGTTATTCACCTGCATCAATTTTTTTACCACGTCGCGACCCAGGATGTGATCGAATACAGCTTGTAAGAATTGATCACTGATGATACTCAATTTCAACTTGTCCCTATGCCAGAGTAAAATTCTGGATTCTTCCATAGCTGTAATTGATACCTAGAAAAGTATTTTATAAATATTGAATGAAGTAACAATATTTTGATTAATTTTTGTGTTCATTACCTGAAAATATTCATCTGTAGATACACCAAACCATTCAGGAGAATCGAGGAACTGATGTGGGAAGACAATATGTAATGCTCTTCCATTTTGTGAAACTACTAATCTGAATTAGAGAACAATTATTTTTCAACTTGACATTGGTGGCAATAATTATTTCTAATACATTTCATACTTACTTTCCCGATAATACTAAAGATAATGAATCAACTTTGGTCACTTTTTCTTGGGCATATACTTCTTGATATTTGAGTTGTCGAATGATTTTCATACAACTCAAGACTTTTCTAAATTGATGACGTGACACACGTAATGGTTGAAAAACTGCTATGTATACCTGTACAAGAAATACAATCATTATTTTTCAAATTGCATTGATTTCAATAAAATTTCATTTTAGAAATAAAATGAAACCAAAAAAATATTGAATTTAAAATTTCCAAATCCATCTGTGTAATGTATAGAGTAATGTATCAGATTACTTTTTGTATTGACTAAATGAAAATAATCAATATGGAAATTCAATAAATGCACTAGGATAAAATAAAATTGAAAACTATGCTTCTTATGCATCAAAACATTTAAGCAAAAAGATTCTACTGGAGAAGTCTACTTGTTATAAAACTTACCTCTTCGACTTCTCTTGAAAATTTGATAGGCCTGAGCTTGTAAAGAAGCGTGCATACATGGACGAAGTTGATGGCTACAAAGAGAGCATTCCATAGAGCAGCATCGAGCCAGCAAGCTACTATCCAGCCCCACAAAGCAAGAAAGGCACAACCCACTAGAAGAGTGCACCTTAGGTATAGCACACCATGTATACCACTTGGTGCAAGATGTGATAACAAGAAGAAGGCATTTGCTAATTGAAAATAGTAATGGTTCACATAAATTCCTTGGTAGGGTTGGCAGGTAAGAGCTTCGTACAGAAAAGGTCGAGGCACTGTCGGCGAATGAGGATAGCCAGGTCCATGGCTGACCACTGACAATCCTGTACCTACAATATTAGGATTAATTTTAAATAAAATTGCTTTTAGATAATCATAATCCTACAATTAGCAACCCCCTATATTCATGACACAAATCAGAAACAAACTGAATAATTTACTAACCTACTCTATTGTCAGTGGTCATATTCCTGCATTCGTCATCTTCTTCTTGAGTCGAAGTTGATAAAGGAATTTTTGATGCGACATTGTTCTGAGGTATATTGGAAGCAGCTAAATTTGTTAAACTTGCATCTACAGTCAGAAACATCCAATGCTGAAGCACAAGAAATATAATGGAAGCTCTCCGGCCAACTCGGCTCCCTATTGGATTAAAGCAGATCCACATCCCCGCATTACCACAAAGCTTAGCCAATTTCGTGTTACTCTGTAGAAGATTTAATGGATTTTAAGATAAATATGTTGATATTCGACAGTCAAGAAACATGATCTAACACGAACTCATTTATAGATAAAACTGAATCTTTTTATTAAGATGTACAGAGGTCAGTCTGTGTTGCATTTCTATGTTGCCCTCAGCTAAAGTTCGAACTGAAAAATAAGTACCTCCTTACTGGTCTCAAACTTGAAATGGATATTTTCATTACTGACGAATAAGGGAAGACAACATTGACACCTGAAACAAATTAGATAAAATATTTTTGACATGATCACATTGCCAGAAAATCAAAATCTATATATAGAGTTTATTCTGTTATTATAATATCATATGATTATTTTTAGTCAATAGATAATAACTAAAAAGTTAAGATACTTTTTCATATAAGACAAGATTCAAAAAACATTTCTAAATAAGAAGAGGTTAAAAGATACGGCAAACTTATATTTACCGTAATCGAAAATCAATTATTAATGACAATGTGCAAAAATTTGACGGTATATACTATCAATTCTCAAAGTTCAATTTTTTGTTCCAAAAGAATGTCGATCTTCAGTTGTTTACCGAAAATGTAATATGACACTCACAATTATACATGCATCGTTATATCAGACGAAAGCACAGAACGTTCTATACTTTCGACTCGTGCATTTTCGCAAATCGATTATTGTTTTTAGGTCCAGAAAATGAACAAAAATTAATTTACTATAACAAACGCAATGTCGATATAATCGATAAACTTACTCATGGAAAATTTGAAAAAATAGATACTCCCACAAGTTATATAAACGAAATAATTGTTCGTACGATTGGCAATAGATACTACGTAAAACTGAATACCGGACCGAAATGAAATTTACGCTATATTTATTAAACGTCAAACTAGCAGAAAGACGTTCTAGTAAGGATAAGTAAAGACGGCAATGAAAGGCAGAGTGGGAGGTGAAATAAATAGGCCATACAGGCAGGTAATATGAAACCAAGGTTCGTATTCATTACTGCAGTTGCCATGGTAACGAGAAATATCAGTACATAGTTTTCACCAATGAACCCATTTAAACCGGATTACCAACCAATTGCGACTCAAATGTCACCCAGCGTCCAGTAAAATCGCTTTGTGATAGTTGAATGTCCAGCTCATTTGTCCAATCGATTTTTTTTGACAATATGTCTGTATACTACGCGCACTTCACGCGAACTGTAAATATTTGAAATTTTATTTACAATTTTTTATTCACAAACTTAGTTTGAATAATATGAAATAAAATGGCATCTGAAAAAGATTTAATCAATGGTAAATTTTTCATTCGCACTATATAAAAAAATATTATAGAAAAATATCATTGTTACTATAATTTTGTTATTTGAAAGATAATCAATTTTTTACTTCTGTTATATAGCTGTACGAGAGTCGTTAAAAAATGATGGAGAGCTAGATCGAATGAGAGCTGAGATGCGTACTGAAGTAATTAAGTTATTAGATAATTGCGGCAAAGCAAAACATCCTAAGTATTCTAACGATATATTAATGATGAATGAACTCATAAGAGAATATTTTGAATGGATCGGTTACAGATACAGTGCAATGGTTTTTACAACAGGTATGATTTAATGTGGAAATTATTAATTGAATGTTATTATAAAACAATAAATTCTTTCAGAGGCTGATCTACCAAAGCATCCACTCGATAAAAGTTTGTTAACTCAACATTTAGGAGTCGAAGAAAGCGAAGCAGGCAGCAATGTACCATTACTTTGTGGTCTTGTAGAGACTTTTAAAAAGATTAAGAATACTTAATTTAGTTTAACAGTATTGAATAATATATTTGACATATTTAAGTCTGTTTGATGGTTTTTTAATTTTGTTAACGAATATGAGCTACCGATGCGCTAAGTACTGATGTTATTAAATATTTCATAAATATATAAACACAAAAGGGATTAAATAAACTGAATATTTATTAGAAGAAATTTTTACTCTTTATTTTAAGATAGCTTTTACATCTTGACATTACATTATGAAAGTACAATAAGATATAGAGATGAAATTTCTACCTACTATGAGAGTCTTTAAGAATATTATCATCTATTAATCACTATAATGTACATCATTATAACGATTTTACTTACAAAATGAAAACTAATTCATTACACTTCTTTACCAATAAATGTGCATTATTGGTTGGAAAATTAAATAAGAAAGTTCTTACGAATATAATTTTACATATAATTATCTATTTTGTAATAAATTTTATCCCAATCGCCATTAACTTTTCGAGATAAATAAATAATTATTCGCTAATTGCTATTTTTAAATTGACGCTCAGGTTTGAATAATGTACTTATAAATGAAAAACAATGAAAAATTCATATACCAATTCGTATAATAAGTAGAAATATAATATATGCCATTGCTCTTGCTGTTTGATTCCAACACGGCAATGAAGGTAAGATTCTTCATCAACTTATAAAGCGTATGCTCTAAAAAAAACATTTTTCTGTCGGCCGCAAAAAAAGAACCGCAGAACGTCTATCGATGTCATTTGTGCTTCGACTTCTTCTTCTTCTTCGACTGTTTACTTTTATTTTTCGATTTCTTCGATTTCTTTTTGTGTCTCTCCTCGTCGCTACTCGTGTCAGAAGAATCCGAAAGGCTCTCCGAATCGCTGCTACTGTCTTTCTTCACGGATTTCTTCTTTTTATGCTTTTTGTGTTTCTTCTTCTTCTTTTTCAACGATTCGTCGGAACTGTCGGTATCGGAGCTCGTACTGTCAGAACTGCTAGACGAGTCTTCGCTGCTCGTCGACTTCGTACGCTTCTTCAGGACCTTCAGCTCGTCTTTATTCCCTTCCGAGTCATCCAACTTCAACTTCTTCGCCGGTACATTTATTGTCTTACCTTCTTCGGCATCCGTTTCGGAATCAGACGCAGAGTAATCGGGTTCAAAACTGGCCTCATCCAAAATACTTCTCTTCCTATCCGAAATCAACCTCGGATTCTTCCTCTGCTTCTTAGCAGAGTCCATCACAGTTGTTTCTAAATTCTCATACTCAGTTTTACTCTCACCATTATCAGCTTTCTCCTTACCAACCGAATTCTCTTTGTGTTTCTGTTTCTTCTCCAAACTCTTGTCTTTATCCTTCTTATGCTTCTTCTCTTTTCGTTTCTTGTGTTCTTTTGATTTACTTCTACTGCGATGCTCCTTCTTCCTCTTCTTGTCGTCTCGATTTTTCTTCTCCCTCTTAGTTTCGTCCTCGTCGTCCTTGGAGGCTCTTACAACGCTGCCCAGTTTGGACTCTCCACTCTTCAGCGAGCTGCCTTGAGGTGTTCTGGCACGACGAGTACGTTCTCTATCCTTATCCCTGTCTTTTTCAAGCCTATCAATTTTTGGGTCGTGTCTGTTCTGTCTGAAATCGGACCTTTCTCTTTCTCTTTCTGATCTAGAATCGTGTCGTTCGCTTCTGTACTCGTTCCTCTCCTTCGAGTGTTCACCACGATCCTTGTCTCGTTTTCGGTCATCAATGAACACTTTTCGATCGGTGCTAGGAACGTTCAGTCCAGAGTCTTGACGTTTGTCCAAATTAGGTGATAAACGATTTTTCTCTCGATTTCTGGGCGATCGACTTCTCGCTTGACTGTCAATTTTAGCATCTCGTCTGTCTAAGAATCCTTTAACAGGACTTATTTTTTTGTCTCTGTTGTCTTCAACTTTCTCACCCAGTCTCTCCTTGACAGACAGTCTTGTGGGTGAGAAAGTTTCAGGGACAGGTTTGAATTTAGTCCTATCCAATTTGGCTTTTTTCACTGATTCAGTGATCTCCACGTTTCTCTCGTTTCTTCCAATGTTTATTGTAACGTTCACGCCCTTCCTTGCTTCTCTGATGGGCTCGGGCTCTGGTAATTTGGGTTCTGGATTCTGATAAAGGATTTTTCTACTTTCGCTGATCTTCTTTATTTCTATTGGTCTGATGGCGTTGATGGCTTTCTGGAAGATTGCATTCTCTGCCCTCTTTAATACTTCTGAGGTAACGACTTTCGATGATTTTGGTTCGTCGGTCAGAGACTTGTCAGTGGGAGACTCGTAAACGCTATCGGGCTTCTCAGCTGTCTCATCTCGTTCCCATTTAGACAGTTCTGGCACAGGTGCCAAGAACTCGTCTTTCTTTGGCGATTTTTCACTCACGACATTCTCTTTCTCCTCGTTATCAGTTTTAGGTAACAAGGAATATTTTTCTGTTATCACTGTGTTTATTTCTGCATCGTCCAAGCCACTGTAGAGACTATCCATGGGTTTCATTTCTGGTTTCAGCTCTGGGATTGGCTTGAAATTAGGATTTGGTGGATTGGTGCCAAATTCTGCATGTTCCAGTCTTTCTTCGCTGGAAGGAAGACTCGAATCGTTGAACTCTGGAGGTTCTGGATTTATTGCTAATTTTTCCTCGAATTCTTCTTTTATGTCAGAGTTCAGTTCCACTTGGTCGTTTTCGATTTTCTTGTCTACGTCTTCTTCCTCGATTATACTTTTAGCGCTATCTTTCACTGGCGAGGCTAAAGATTTTGTTTCTGATAAATTGATGTCATCTTCTATCGATTTTGTTGATTCGTCTTTCATATTGTCTTTCTGAACAGACTTCTTGTCTTTCTTCTTCTTCTTTTTCTTCTCTTTCTCGTCACTGTCTTTCTTCTTCTTCTTCTCTTTAATCTTCTTTTCTTTCTTCTTCTCGTCCACTTTCTCGTCGTGATCTTTCTCTCTCTTCTTCATTCGTTCGGGTGAAAGTTCTCGCATCTCGGATTTCAATTTCTGCGAGTAAGAACCTGGACTCTGTCTGTTCTTCTTTCTTTCGGCAGAACGGCCATCGTAACGATCGTGTCTATCTCTATCTTTATCGAACTCGTAGTCTCGGTCGCGACGTTCTTTATCGCGTCCTCTGTTCTTGTCATCTTGACGATAACGATCTCTCTCATCCCTGTAACTGAATTAAAATGATTCTTCAGCTATTTCGAACATTGAATTGTACAATTATAAAATTTAAATAGCTGACAGATATCTATGTAAATTAATAATTGAATGATTACAAATTTCTCTAGAGAATGAATCACTAACCGATCTTTGTCATAATCCTTCTTTTCGTGTCTGTCATCGTCACGTCGATCACGAAAATGTCTATCGTCCCTCTCTTTTTCTTTGTCGCGTCGATCTCGATCAGTTTTATCCTTTGGTCTCTCATCTCTCTCCTTTGGAGCTCCTGTTCTCTCACGTTCCCTCTCCTCTCTTTCTCTATCAACTACTCTGCGATCATCCCTCTCTCGCACATTACGTTCTTCACGTTCTCGAGGTCTACAAATGATATATAATTATTTAAATTATTGAATAAATTCAACAAAATTTTATTTTTGGTGTACTTAAATGACTAAAAAAAATGGTCAAGTTACCGGTCCTCTCTAAGTCTTTCTCTATTGTCAGGATCATGATCCTTCGTTGCATGATCGTCCTGATCTCTGATGGTTCGTTGCCTCTCACGGTCTTCTCGAAGACCACTACGATCGGAGTGCTCGACTCCTGGAGGTGACAAATCGTAATAACCTTCCGTACCAGGTGGGGCAACATCGTCGAATCTCTTTTTCGCCACTGTTTCACGAGACGGACTGTTAAATCGTTGCTGAGAAGATGGACCGGTGTATCTGGCGACAGAAGAATTGAATGCTTATAAAGATTTTAGACGTAACCAGGCGAGAGAAATTGCCCAACTTTTTTTTGTGCACAATGTGCCCACAATTTTTCTAATAATTTCAACCGTCTTTTTTCAACAATGTAAATACACATTTGTATTGTGTGAGGTAAAAATTTTTCGTTAATTTTCATTTACGTAAGATGAAAATAACAAAATCGTGTACAGAAAATCTAGACTGAACGTATTTCGACTTCGAGTTATCATTTTCTGTATTGAAAATTGTTGCAAAGTACCAACGCTATTTTAATTCTCAGTCAGTGTAATTTTTCGTAAGCTGTAAAAATGAAAAGTTGAAATTAAATGTACGTAACATAAATATGTCAAGAATGAATGGCTATTTTTTATAGTAACGTAAAATAAATAAATCAACATTTATAACATTTTTTACTGCTGAATTTGAAAGTTGGATTTTCTAAAGAACTACTTTTCGTTATTTTCGTTTCATTTGAACTTTTACTCACCAAAAATGAAATTTGACTACTTTTCGATCGAAACCAATAAACTATGTTAGGGGTACTGTAAAATTATTACTATTCAGTGACAATTTTAGAAAAACTTACGCTATACTAAAATTATTAATAAATCTGACAACCGATCGTTACAAATGTTGATTTGGTCCTGAATTCACCTGATTCAGAAACCATGTAGACGCGCATCGCTCGGGTAGCTTCTGCATTTGTCCATCGTAGGTCCGTGTGTTTTTAACATTCCTAGCTTCTTTCTTCTTTCACTTTTTTGGTTATTATATATTTTCATAGTGTTATATAAATATAAACAGAAATAGAATAAACGCATGCACGATAGTAATCACTATATTCATTCAGAGATTGACAGTGAATCAAATCATTAATATTATATGTAGGCGTATAAAAAAAAACTTAAAAAATATGTTAAAAGAGAGGAAAAAATATTGCTTATAAACGTAATACAGAGATCGGAACTACAATGTTGATGTGTAGTTTGAACTGAATTTTCACAAATCAAAACCGATGACAGATTGATTTTGGATGGAGTATAATTCGTGTTGAATATCCTAGTGCTTATACCTAATTACCTACACGAATATAAGCTATCATACATATTCGATGTGCGCAGAAACACTCATTCATACTTTTATACTGATAACATTACTTATTTACCACAAATCACAGTAATCACAGCAGATTTTATAAAAAAAAAAACGTCGTAGTTTGCGAAAAATGAAATCATGAAAGAGGCAATAATGGACTAAATTTATAAATTTTTGTGAAAATATGATAAATCTTTCTCAGGGAATGTATAAATAAAAATATAAACCTTGATACTAATATATTTGATTTGAGGGCCGTTAATTTTACAAACATACGGTATTTTACTTTCACAAAACGCAACTCAATAAATATTGTACAAAATTAAAAACTAGAATCATCATAAATAATTCAATTAAATCGCTTTTGTATCCTTAGTTAAAGCATTATTTTCATTTACCTAACGCACAATTCAATTAAGTATTTTTTATATTTTGCATTCTCTTCACCGCAAATAACTTTTCCTTTTTTTAGTTATTTTTCTGTTATTCAGTAATTCTAATGCAATGAATTATGAAACAATTAGTATTCGTAGCATGTATCAGGTACTTAGTTATATCACATAATCGGTATAAAAATACTTTGTCTTTTAATAAATATGATTTTTAAATTTCACGATATAATCATTTAACGTTATCACAGTTTACTTTTCACTTCATAGTTAATTTAATATCAACTACACATTTAGAAAAAATCCTTCTTTCTATTGTGATTTCAATGTTTCATCCACTATATCAGAATTCTCTCTCCTTCTTTGAGAGAAAATATTATTCTCTTTATGTATATTCAACTTTGTTGGAAAAAATAGGATTTTCATAATACACAAGTGGTAAATTCAAATTCTTTTCGAAACGCTTACCTTAATTGTTACTATTGAAATTGTTAAAATTACAGTTACGAATAATTTTGAATTCATTTAGTAACTTAAAAATAAATTCCGTAACCAATAAATTACTAACACATTAAAACGATGTATATAAAAATTTGTGATCACAATATTCGCACAATCCCAGTGAATTGTGAATAATTGTCTTGTTCATTAACTTAATTACGCTTGAATACGCACGTATGGTAGTATCTTCTAATTAAATTGTCGCATGAATATGCATTTTCGAGATTTCATTAAATATCGATTCAATAAATATAATAATTATAATATATATATATATATATATATATATATATATATATATATATATGATATATGATATATATATATGATATATGATATATATATATATATGTACCATTTTGCGATATGATTCTATTTGACTAGATATTCATACGAAACAATTTAACGAAATAAAATTAACATAAAAATACGTTAATTAGTGCTACATGTGTCGCTCAAAATGTGATACAAAAACAGCGTTCTCTTTCTCGTGTTCAACATTAAACTCATGATTGCAGGGTTTGTTCATTTACCCTGAACGCCGACACAAGGCAATGCTGGTAGACTGCTTAGCGTGTACATGAAATAAATTACTATTGTGGCGAAAATACCTGTTATAGGAATCATAATAGTCTTTCCTGTCCGTAGGAGGTCCCAATGAGATAAGCGATGATGGGTGACCTCCGGTAAGTAAATGTGGTGGCATCAAAGGTGGCATATTGTGTTGCGATGTCTGATTCCTAACCGGATATCTCGACAATGGTCTATCCTTCGCGGGTAAATCACGCTCACGATCCCGAAACGGATAATCGTGAGCCGGTGAGTCGTTGTAATAACTATTGTATCCATCACGTGATTCTCGCACTCTTGGATGTTCCCTGTCACGATCGCGATCTCTTTGAAATCTAAAACAATTCAATTTTGCAATGAAATTCTGAAATTTTGATAGAAAACTTACAATTATAATATCGAGTTAAAATTTGGTTACAAACCTTGGTGGTGATCTCAAAGGGGTTCTATATCTCGGTGGCAAATCACGATCTCGATCACGTTCACGATCTCGATCGCGATCACGGTCACGGTCACGATCGCGATCACGATCGCGATCTCTGTCTCTATCCCTATCTCTGTCCCGATCTCTATCACGTGGTAACGATAGTCTAGGGGATTGACTGCGAGAATACGATCTTGATCTGTGACAGAATTTTAAAAATAATTTCTTGTTCATATATTATTTTGATATAAATTTCTTTAAAATATAAAAAGATAGTGAAAAAGTAATATGATATTTTTCTTTCTGAGAGATTTCTTAAATTACCTGCTAATCGAAAAACTTCCACTTCTGGATCTACGTTTAGGTGTACGGCTTCGAGCTCTTAAGGGCAAGGGTGATCGAGATGACCTCCTTTTTAACGGAGGACTTCTAGAACGACTTAATCGTGCAGGGAATGGCGATCTTCGACTGAATGATCGGGATCTCGATCTGGTATAACTTCTTGATCTCGATCTTGATCTACTTCTTCTTCTATGTTTACCGAGACGTCTATCGCGTTCATCTTTCTCTCTCAGCATTCGCTCAAATGCTTCCAAAGGATCATCGATAATACTAAAAATGAGAAATATTACTGTAAGTAATTCACAACTTCCATTGTTGCATTGATAGATAAATTAATGAAAGTCAAAACATACCCTGGTGGATTACCATTATGCAAATTTCTTCCAATACTTGGATGAGGGGGTTGAAGACCTCTATATGTCACTGAAAATTATAAAATTTTGGTTAATTTAAATTATCAACAGGTACACGACTGAATCAAGAGAAAAATTAATGTACTTACTCGGAGGTATTCCTCTCATCGGTCGTGGCGGTCCATTGTAATTACGAGGTGGTTGAGTTGGCCGGTAACCTGGCTGTTGATAAGACGGTCGGTCATATCTTGGAGGACCATAATGAGTACTCTGCTGATGTGGATAAAGTGGTATCCTATGGCCCATGTAAGGATCTGGTAATAAGGGTTGATTATGTGGGGGCACATTCGGAGGTGGCTGATTGTAATTGGGAGGAGGAATACGCTCCTCGCCTGGAGGAAATGGCAGTAAAGGTGGTTGAGTGCCGCCAGATGTTATGTGTAAATGTGGTTCATCAACCTAAAACAAAATCAATTGATTAAAATGAAAAAAAAAAAAAAAAAAAGTTTTAAATTTAATCAAATGAAAGGAAATTTTACATGATTATAATAATTCTTTTATCAAAATGATGACTCACTGTAGGGGTGCCTGCACGATCTTCTGTAGATCTATGCATTCCAGAATCATAATGCATAGGTGGATAATGTCCATCATCCGTAGGATGACCTTGATAACTTTTAGATGGTGGCGGGTTCATCAAATGTGGCAATGATGATCCCTGAGTGGTATAATCGCTATGTTGTGAATGTCTAGGTGATAATGAGCGTCTACGATT
Source organism: Goniozus legneri (assembly GCA_003055095.1). Taxonomy (NCBI): domain Eukaryota; kingdom Metazoa; phylum Arthropoda; class Insecta; order Hymenoptera; family Bethylidae; genus Goniozus; species Goniozus legneri. The sequence goes on from NCVS01002596.1 coordinate 34,277, forward strand.
TACTGGTCTCAAATTTTCAATCCTTCTTCCTTGTTCATTAGTTCTGTAAATTTTTTATGAGTTTATGAGAATCTAAGTCGTGTTAAATTATCTGGCAAAAAGTCAAACAAGCATTATCTATATAATACCTCTCACGATGTCCCTCTCGGCTAAAACTTCGCCTTCTTTCTCTTGGTAACCTATCACTTGCATATTCATTATCGCATTCTTTTATTTCATGATTTTGAGATTCACTACGTTCTTTTTCCCTTTCAGGGGAACTGCCAATTGCAGGAATAGGAAGCAATGGTTCAGTTCCTGGTGGAGGTGGCACTTCGGTTTCTTCATCTGTTGTCAGCTTTGTTATAGAATCGCTTTGTAAATCTGATTCTGAATTTGATTCAGGCAAAGCTGTCAATATCAATAAATATTTATTTATTACTAAATTTTAATTTTCACATTATGTACATTGTATAATCAATCCTCCAATAATTCATTTTTAGCATAATGTTGAGGTTATATACTTTGCAAATATCAGCTGATCAAATATGAAACAAAACCGTGTTACAATAATCAATAAATTTGAGGTTAAACTGTCGGAAACTCCAAAAAATTTTTTATCTTGTCATTAAAAGTGCATCAGTTGTGAAGAATTAAAATATCATGTAATACAAACGACCCATGATTCAACAATGGCGTCTGTATTTTCTACGTACACACACACACACAGATATATATATGTATACTTCTTATAATGCTACAGAAATTGATGTTCGAATTATTATTAACAATTTAAAAAATAACATGTACGACGATCATACATTTTATTCTTTTTATATAACTGTTAAAATTTATAAAAATTAAAAAAGATCGAAAAATTGCCCGGTCGACTAAATTATTAAATAAAAATTACATGAAATTCTCCTTGCTATAATTTGTTTGTAACAATGGAATTTTTAGATTCCATTAATTTCCTTTAAGAAATATATTATTAAAGTAATGAACTTACTCGTTGTTGACTGTGGTTGCGAAGCAGGTTCTTCAGTCATTTCTATATTAGAAGATTGCTCTATAGGTTCTTGAGAATCGGCTTGATGAGTATTTAACGACAGACTAGTGCTTAACACTTGATTTTGATTTGTTTGTGTCTCTATTTTTGGTTCGGTATAAGTAGTAATAGACTGTGCATTATGTGTACTAATTCTAAGCGACTGTCTCTTAGCATATCCAGTTTCATTTTTGAAGTTGAGGACGGCATTACGTAAAAACCTATTTGGGATGAGAGTCTCTGGTGAAACATCTTTTTCACTGCAATCAGGACATTCATGCTCCTCAGATTCTAGTAGAAAAGTACGAATGCCTAAAAAAACAGTTATTTGGTTAAATATTATATTAAAAGAATTTTAGTCAAAAAATGATGAAGCTAATCTTACATTCATCACAAAAAGAATTCCCACAGCAAGGTATCATTACTGCATCAGTTAATAAATCTTTACAAATGTTGCACAACAAATCCTCAGGAATCTCTGGTTTCTCAGCAACAGGTTCAGGGTCTTTGGAAAAAGGAGGCCTCTCCTTCTTTCCTTCTTTATAAGCCTGGCTGCAATTATTAAATTTAAATAAATTAAAAAAAAAACAATCTAATTATTTTTATCCATGAATAGGGTATAATAATTGATTCTACTTACTGATCTATAGCTGGTACAGCATAATGACCCGTAGGTGTCATCATTGCACCTGGTACTAATGGACCCTCAACAGGTACCATAAAACTCCTGGGGATTCCTGTGCTCTTTTTAATTTCAATAGGTTCCTGATTAGAACCTAAAGGACAATTTTTTATCCAATGCCCTGGTTGATGACATTTATAACATCGATAATTAGCAGGAACATCTCCTGTCTGATTTGCACCTCTTATTTTCATATAACTAAATAATTGAAATTAGTGGTATTTATTAAATAATATAAAAATTTCTAGCTTCAACATTAAATTATAAAAAATATAACAAACTTACTTAGAAGGGTCATAATCCTGAGTAGACTGAGTCATCATTGCACGTATTTTGTCATCTTCAGAGCCATCTAATCTTGTGAGATCGACGCTTCTACCCAAAGATGCTTCATCTTTGATATTGCTAAATTGAGGAGTTTCATTACGATCCCAGGATCTCTTTTGTTGTACCGTTAATGGTACTCTTGCTATGATAAGACTAGTATTTTTAGCTATTAATGCATTATCATCAGTGTAATCTAAAAAAATATTAAAAGTATAAAAATCAAATATAAACAGTAAATTGTTAAAAAAAAATTGTACTATTACCTTCTTTTGTTTGAGCATTGGTAATTTGCAAGTCGAAATCTGTATTTTTACCAATACGTTTCTGGTGAAATATGGCTTTTTTTAAATCAGCTACCGATATATGCAGTCCATCAAAGGAAACTGTATCGTAATCCAAAGTGGATTTAAATTTATAATGTACTGACATGTTGCTACCTTGTGTTCCTATTAATACCAATACAATAATTGCATAAATATCAAGTAATCTTAAAATCGGAATATCGAATATTTATTGAAATATGGCAACAACAAGAATATTGAAAATATATCACAGGTTAACTTGAAAGATTACTTGAACATTACTGTCACTGATTCTCTGTTGCAAGAATAAATTTTTCAGTGAATTTCAAAAAAACAACAATGTAATATTGAATTATAATAATAGTGTGACGTGTTGAATTGACTCGGTATTGTGATAAGTAATAAATGTATATTCTAAATATTTCGGAGTTTTAGAAATATCGTCTACTATGCCGCCTAATATAGTAACCTTAAATTCGGCACGATAAAAATTATACTTACATTACGAATTAATTATTATTGCTTTTGCATTATCCAGAATCACAGAATAATTAATTCATGAGATCAATTTGGCTTTACGTAAATACATAAAATATTGGAATAATAGATGGCACAATCAATAGCTCGGTAAGTTTATACTTTCAAAAACGGTCGACGATCATTTTATCGTTGGTATGACCAACACGTTACAAGATGTATGTATGATACATAATATATAGCATATATTTCAATTATTTGTTCGTACAACAAAACATGCAAACTAAATCAATTCACTGCAGAAATGTTCGACTGTTCAATGAACAGTGTTCACCGTCACCAAACCACCACTAGCCATAAATCACGTATCAACTTGAACTCTACTTATGTTCACATCACCACCATGGTCTTCCTATAACCTTGCAATGAGTAGCGCCATAGAAAATGTAGTGCTGTGTCAGTTTTGAGCATCATTTTCGAGCGAGAATTAATTCTTGTCTTAGCCACGCAACAGCGCCATTATTAAGTAATGTAAAATGATTAAGAATGTAACAATGTTCAAAATAGTATTTAAATTCTGAACATTTTTTAATTAAAAGATAAGTGAATAAAAATACTTACCTCTCAAAATTTCAGAGGAATCAATAAATAATTTTTGAAAATTGGATCTTATAGAAGTGAATAACCAACTATTTTAAGGGATGAAATAAAATAGATAAGAATATGATGTTGATGATACGAAATAATTACATTTATTCTAAAAAGGACTAATTCCCAATTCTTTATATACTTGTAAATATTTAATTATGTATACTATGAATAATGATTACGCTCTTTTAAATGTAGTATTCATTAGAATTCTAATCTGGATATGATGCAGTTTATGCGCGAATGTCTCACGCCTACGCCGTGTTGCGTCGTAACGGGAAAGATTCAATCACAATTGTTTCAATCTTCAAAAGTTCTTTAAGTGAAATAAATCTGACAAAAAAAATAAGATGGTGCTTTCCGAGTGTTATGGTTTTATGAAATATTCCCTTGCTTGCATAAATTTATTATTCTGGGTGAGTTCATAATACGCAAATAACTAATAATTGAAGTTTAATTTTATCGATGACCGTTGCGGTTCATGTCGAAATATTTATTGATATCTCTAGTCATAGAAATCATAGTAATTGTAAATGCTTTTTCTTTCGTGTCTTAGTAAAATATATAAATTATTTTTTTTTAATCTTTCATAGATGCTTAATCGTTAAGAATTGTTATAAAATTGTTTGTTTTATGTTGATAAAGTTCACATTGTAAATCATTTTCCAGGCGGTTGGGCTGTCAGCAGTGATATTGTCAATATGGATGTTAACGGATCAAACATTCGTAATTTCACTAGCAGATGAGAAACAGAATTTCGTTGCTGGAACATATATAATGCTTGTAGCTGGAATTTTAATGCTTCTTGTTGCATTTTTGGGATGTTGCGGAGCTTTCAGAGAATCTCAGTGTATGTTGGTTGGATTTTTCAGCTGTCTTCTTGTTGTTATTGTCGCACAAATTGCTGTCGCAGCTTGGTTATATGTGAATTTCAATGGACTTGAAAAACTTGTCAAAGACTCTGTTACAAATACTGTCAAGGTAACATCAAATTTATCTCTGGATAAATTATTATATTGTTATCTTTGGCTTCAAAATTCATACCATTTTAAAATTTTCTTTAACTTTCAGAATGAATATGGAGAGATTGAATCCAAAACTAAAACGTTAGATGCTTTTCAGTCAGGACTTGGTTGCTGTGGTGCCACTGGACCAGCTGATTGGGCTGGAAGCAAATTTGCCAAAAAAGATCATTTGCTTCCAATTAGCTTAACTGTTTCAGCCGATAACAATGCTTTTGCTGTTCCAGAATCTTGCTGTAAAGATAGACAGAGCAATAGCTGTGTTCGTCATATAAAGATTGCTGGTGTAGTGAACCCATCAATTTATAGCGAAGTATGATTCATTCTTTAATATTAACTTTCTTTGAGATTTCATCAAATAATGATATTATTAATTTTGTTTGTAGGGTTGCATAGATAAATTGATGAAAGAATTGAAAAACCAATCATGCATTGTTTTGGGGGTTGCAATAGGTATTGGTATTTTAGAACTTCTTGGGCTTATATTGTCCCTAGTTCTTTGCTGTGCCATTGGTTCTTCTGATCGTTACAAAGCTTAAGTATTATTCCATATGTGGTCATTTTAATTTTCCTATAGCTACAATAATAATATAATAACTGTTCCAACGGTTATTAGCAATGATTATCTGAAATATTGTTATAATTGTAGCAATATTATATTTACTGCTATGTCAGATTTGTGCCAAGATCTCAAGTTCTGCCATATCTGTGTAGAAGATCTGCAAATGCTAAAATAACTATACAATCTATTGAAATGTTGGAAACAAAAATGCAACTCTGAATCAAAAAATTGAATGTAATTGAAAAAGTGAAGGTAATTTAAAAAAACTATTGATAAGATTTATGTTCCAAAGAAGTAGAGTTTTCTATGAAAAGATATATTTATAACTATATGAAAAAGTTTAAATCACAAACTTTTTTTTCAAAGGAAAAGAAAATTCGTGCAAATTTGAAAAATTAGTTTATCAAACATTAATATTCTTGATATTATCTATCATTAATGTTGAATGATAGAAATAGAAGTTTATTCAAATGAATGACGAACATATATACATATATATACATGTATTCATATATATATATGTATATATACATTTAATATTTACATTGAGTAAAAATTCGATAAAATGTTCAAATTAAAAATATGTCTAGTAATCTATCTAGCTGTTAATTGATGTGTGCAAATCAACAGACTTCAGTATCCATGACTTTATTATATTTACAAACTATTTAAGGAATTTTGATGAATATATATAACATTAATTTTTTAGAGATTTGATATTATATACTCACATAATGTTTCTTCAATGAATATATTGCATTGAAAAATTATGATTCTGAATTAACACAAAGATAAAAAGTAATTATTTGTTTTCGAATTTGTGTAGTTGTTTTGTGATACACAATTTATATAAGACTAAATATATAATCAAATTTCATTCTCATTAATTATTAAAAATAGAAACAAACTATATTTATTCATATTGAGAACAATCAACAGTCCATTCTTACAGTTTATATATTTTTTTGTTGAATATAAATACTGTCAATTTCACAATTTAGATTAAATTAATTTTTTTCATTTCAATAATTTCATGCCTTCCATATTGATAAAAATAAACCTTAACTTTATATTTGTGATAAATCAACAAACAATTATCGAATCTCAATGATATATTTTTTACTTGCGAATAATTAATTTTACACATATTTTCTACATTTTTATATGGTTGAAATAGTTTCAGATGGAAGCATGAAATATTTAATAATGAAAAAGAAAGCATGTTTAATTACTGTAATTATTATAACTGACTTTAGTTTTAAGAATGTATTAGGCCAAAGTTTTAGACCAAAATAACCAAATAATAGTGTTTAATAATTTATCTGGTCACTGAAAGTGTATTCATATTTGCAAAGGAAATTAAATTTACATTAATTTCGTTAAAGATTCTAGAAAAATTATTTTTCAATTATTCATATACATTTCACGTGTTGTGAGAACAATCAGATTCATTTTATTCTATTTTAACAATCAAGTACACATTCTAGAATCTTCAAACAATAATTTTATAAATAATTTTATATGTTCACAAATTGACGTGAATTTTGTTGTTTAGAACAATCAAAATAATATGTTCAACTTTATTTACGACTGCCAGAATATTTAATATATATACATTTATATATATATATATATATATATATATATATAATTATGATTATTTATAGTTCACTTATAGGTACAGATAACACGTTAATAAAAGATTAATTGTATTGTAATAAATGTACAATTTTTTGTAACGCTTTTATTTGTATACGATGGATACACCGCTTTTTTAATCGAACTAAATGTTTCTGAAAAAATGAATATATCTTTCGTAATTAAAATGTAAAAAAGCTAAAAATGTAATACTGTATTTATGTGTTACCAATAAAATCAATTAAAGGAGATCGATTCATTTAAATTTTAATGTATCCCAGAAGTTTCCTTATATAGAAAATTCCTCGTTCGAAACATATGTGCGTTGAGGGCTTCGCGGTGGGGTGTAAATTTAGAGATAAAATTAGACTTATTTCTCTGAGGATTAGTTTTCTATTTTTTTGAGAAGTAGGCAATTCTTTCTGATCTAATTCAGAAAAGGTCTACCAAGTAAAATGTTTTTATATTTCTATATATCTAATCTGAATTTCATTATTGTTATTATTAGTAAAAGTAGTATTATTAATTATATTAATAGTATTATTGTTATTATTATCATTATCTCGATTATTATATTATTATAATACAATTATTATTGATTATTATGGTTTTTTTCTTATCATTTTTGTTATTGAAATTAAGCTTATTTATTTACGTTCAATGAAAATTCATTTTAGTATGTAGTTCTGTTTCAAAATAAAACAATTAACAATAACATAAAAGTTAATCCAGTTTTTTGTCCAATATCGAACACACCCTTTTTCATATTAAGGGAGAAAGAAAGGGAGCGTAGGTTTTGCAACCAATGAGATATCGTACTTAGTTACTATGTGACATTAGGTGGTGGACTCGCAAAAATAGCGGGTCTCGAATTCGATGTTCGAGCACTCAAGCCAACTCAAGCCTCAAGGTAGCCACAGTTCGCAGACAGAAATCAAGATTACAGTTCCAGCAATGTAACTCGAAGTCGAAGTTATTACATGAAGCTCAGATTTAACTAGCAAAGAAATGTTCGGAGGGAAGGATTATCCAACGCAGTGGGCTTTAAATCCTTCCGCGTATCAGAACATGAGTAACGATCAAGGTAGTTAAACAAATTTGAAAAACACTTGCCGTAATAAAAGTTGTCACGGCATCTGATAAACATAACCTAAAATATACTCAATTAAATAAATATTAAAAACGAATTAAGTACAAAACTTTTTCACGCAAATAATCGCCAATTGAAAACAGAGATACGTAAAATAATTTTTATGTTACTATTACTTGAATAAGAATTAATTATTACTATAATAGTAACCTATATAATCCCTGATGAAATTTGTTTTTCAATACTATATAATATAGAATATAATTTCATATATGAAATAAATTCAATATGTAACAATTATATTCTGATAGAATCTTTTGTATTTATCAGTCGATTGGGCTGCATTAGCTCAACAATGGATCAAAATGAAGGAAACTGTTGTGCCTCCAGCACCACCACCCCCATTCATAGAAAGTTTAAATTCCTCTAATGATAATAGCGGTGAAGCTCCTATGGACATGGATACCAAAGAAGATGATGTACCACCAGCTCCACCAGCACCATCAATCAGCGGATCTGGTATCGTAATATAGTTTTATAATTTGAAAAAATATACTATCTACACAATTATATATATTTAGTAAAGTCGAATAATTGTCATTGCAAATGAAACAGAAGCTTGGAATCAGTGGAATCAGTGGGGACATTGGAACACTTCCAATCCAAGCGGAGCAGAATGGGAATGGACTGGAGTGCCTCCACCAGGAGTTACAATGGGCCCAGATGGAAAACCTGTAGGATTACCCACAATACCTGTAATTCCACCCGCGCCAACCATTACTTCTGCTCCTGGATTTAATGTACCACCCCCTGTAGCTCCTGCACCCTATGCTTACAATTCTGTTACTTCGTCTCAATCTTATAATCAGGTTAGAAACCAACATCCAAGAATCAAATCCCATCTGTAACCAATGTTTTACAAAAATCAGTGGCATTAGTAATGTCTCTAATATTTTTCCCATAGGTTGGAAATTATTGGTCTGGAGAATCCCATGGGAATGTACCTGTTCAACCACCACTATTTATGAAGGGAATTAGACATCCTAGTAGAATGGGACAAATTAGAGGCATGGAGCCAGGACGCTTCCGGGATGAAAGGGAAAAAACGCCAGAAGAAGACACCAGTACAACCATAGGTAAATTTTGTTAAATAAATAAAATATTGACAACTTTACTATTATTTTTAAATTACATTCGCTATTTAGATGCTGCGAAACGAAGACAATTGCCAGCCTGGATCAGAGAGGGTTTAGAAAAGATGGAACGAGAGAAACAGAAAGCTGTGGAAAAAGAGAAACAAGAAATTTTAAGAAAACAAGAATTAGAAGCACGGAAACAAGCGGAAGACGAAGCACGAACTGTTTTAAATCCTGCAAAGAGTAAATTTGTATGTATCATGTGCCACAAATGTGAAGTTAGATAATTCATAATTAATTCATTCAATTTTAAATCCTCTGAATTAGGACTCAGATTCAGAAAAAGAGACAGAACCAGAAATATTAGAAACACGTCAAGAAATACCTGAAAATAATTATGAACGCTTACCAGAAGTTATAAAACCCAGGAAGTCTCGATTTCAAGATGCAGAATCTCCGGACGGACACGTACCAGATGAAGCACCGGCATCGAGTTCTGGTCCTAATGCACCCGTTACTATAGTAAAACGTAATCGAGAAGAATATCTTCAAGATGTCGTAAGTATTTGATAAATTTAGATCCGTAATTGAATTCCTATTCTTGCTAAAATTAAATCCATATAACTTTTTTTTGTTCTACAATAATAAGTAATAAAATACTAATAAATATTAGTAGATCGATAATTTGATCGAAATTTCTTGATTATTTCAGAAAGCTACGAAATTCGATCAGTAATAACATTTTATTATATTAAACAATACTCTTTTCTACAGATGCTGAAAATACGACGTTCATTGACTGAGATTCTATTGGAAGTGACGAATGAAGAAATTGCTTCTGTTTGTCGAGCTGTATGGAATCAATCGCGTGCCAAAGGTACCCCAGAAACAAGTGCTAGAGCTCTAACGATAGCTCGTTGTTACAGCATTAATATTTTTATGTACACAAGCATTGAATCAATTAAACAGTCATCTTTCCCAGTTATTAAATATTTAATAATTTCAGGATTTCCTGCTTTGCTCTTTTTTCAGGATTATAAAAGCGCTTATTCTCTTTATATTTTAATTGTAGTTGATGATAAATCAAGAGTTAAGAATCATTTGTTAACGAACTTTAGGGTATACAAAGATTGCAATTTTTCGCAAAAAAATAGATTTGGATTTAATAACTAATTTGGAAATTTTGATGACATTCAAATATAAAGTTACTGCATTTTTAAAATTCTTATCCTGAAAAATTTGCTTTTCGAGCAAATGCTTCTTGAGCAAATAGCTATGAAAGGAACATGTAGATTTTATTGATTACAATCAGACATTTCATAAATAGATAGATAATCAAATGAGTATCGAAGGTTTATCAAATGCGAAAACAGGAAACTGGGATCTGGCTTATTAAATGCGTGTGTATTGTAAGTCCCTGCAGGAGAGCCCCCTGTCGCATCCCTCAACAACACGGCCCCTCTTGCTCAGATCACTCGGAAACTCGGTAAGTCACTGAATTTTAACTCTGTACCACGCACGGCCAGCCTAAAGGAAGCTTCCATCCAATCAGACCGGATCCAACCACGCTTACACATAACTGTACTGTGTTAAACTCGATGCAACCAAAAATACCTTCAATTTTTGTAATCAAAAAATTGCCTAATTTATTAATCCATTCAAATCAATTCCAAAACCAATTTGATTGCAAAAGACTCAGCAGTACAGTTTCACACTCTCCATAAATCAAATTGTCTTAGATGATAAATTTGTAATTTTCATAGAAATTTTTCTCTGATCTTCTCGAATTTTTGAGAAGAAAAAAACAAAATGATTTATGGAAACAAATAACCTGGTCTGCCACTCGGTGGCCGAGGTTAAAACATTGCAAATAAACAAACCCAGGAAATTTGTTGGTCGAGCGTATGTCCTAAACCGCATGCCAGGAAAGGCTCGCGATCAAAACACTCATTTAATAGTCTTTTATCTATCGTAGGTTTGGGAATTTACGGCGACAGCAACAGCGATAGCGAGGAGGAACCAGGAAGCCACGAAACTAATCAACAAGACAGCGATGAAGAACTCCTGGTATTTTATTTTTATTCAATTTTATCTTTGTGCCTTGCTTTGAAATTATTTTCAAGAGTAGAAAAAATAATTAAGAACCAAATGCAAGATACACTCTTCACCCTTTACTGCCTATGCAGTTTTATATTTAGTAATAATAAAATGCAAAAAAATTGTGCAAGTGGGTGCAATTATGCAGTAAAGGGTTAATAAAAAGCTTGAAAATTAGTATAAATTATTAATATCAAATTTGAAATTTTAAGGAGACCGTGCGAAGAAGACAAAAAGCGTTCAAAAAAACCGAAGAAGAAATCGAGGCACGTTTGGCCGAAGAAGAGGCCGAGGAGAACGATCAGCGTTCTAACACGAACGTAACTCGCTCACAGGAAAATCATACCGGTAATACTAGCCGCCACAATTTAGGTATGTTTCGTCCACCGACGTCTTTTGCTATAATTCCAATACCGTAGCCACCGATTATAGACTTATCCAGATACTCAAGATTCTATTAAAAATCTCTCAAGAGTCTCGTTTCGAGTGAGATCTGCGTAAATCGTTAGTTGGTGGTTCACTCGATCTTTGACGTAATTTTTAATCTCAATTAAAACTCTCCAGTTGATGAGAAAGAAACGATTAGTAATCAAAGAGAGAGGGAAGCTTCGGAGACTCGCACGAGCTCGAGCGAGACGCAAGCTGAGACTGGACGCTCGGCTGCGTCGGTGTCGTCCGAGCAGGCGTCCGGTTCCAACGTCAGTGGCAGCAGCCAGACGTCTGTCAGCGAGGCGAGCACCGAAAAGAAGCATCGCCGTCGCAAGAAGAAGCGCAGCGAGAAGAGAAGAAAATCGCGAAGCCGTAGCAAGTCGAGAAAGTCTCGCTCGGTGGAGCGCAAAAGACGGTCGCGTTCGAGCGACCGGAGGTCGTCCAAGAGGCGTTCGAAATCCGTTGAGAGGCGTCAGAAAAGATCCCGGTCCTCCGACGGGAACAGCCGAGCTTCAGAGACCCCCGAGCCAAAGAGGAGGTCTAGGTCGTCCGAAAGAACGCGAAAAAGGAGCTCCAAGTTACTCCGACACGGGCGTCGCTCCACCTCCAGGAGGGAGCGGTCCAAGTCGAGGGACAGGAAGCCGAGGACGTCCAGGTCGATAAGCAAGAGAGACTCGACCGACGACGAGAAGTCAGTAAAGCGCTCGAGGTCGACCTCATCGACGAGGAGGTCGATGAGGAGGCGGTCTCGCTCCAGCAGGAGGAGGACGAGATCCAGGTCGAGATCGAGGAGGAGAAAGTCCCGCTCACGCTCGAGGCACGCTAGACGCTCGAGGTCGCGCTCGAGGAGAAGCAGCAGGTCCAGCAGGCGCAGGAGATCAAAGTCGAGACGCAGGTCATCGAGGTCGTCCTCCAGGGAGGACAAACGCTCAAAGACGTACGGGTCGAGGCGGAAGTCGAGGTCAAGATCGAAGGTATCTAGCCATCGCGACGGTAAGAAGTCTCATCGGTACAGACACTGAAACTTGGACTCTGACTCTTCCTCAAAGGTGGTATGAATTTTCTAAGTAATTTAAAAAAATCAATTTCTCAAGGAGATCGTTTTCTCTTATAGACTCGATTATTATAAAAGCTTTATAATAAAAAAAAAATTATATGTAAAATACTAGTTGATCTAAAATTAAGAGTTGTTTGTACACTCGATTAAATTTCAAGACTGTGATATTTGTACATTTACGTATAAAATTTATATACTAAATAACTTGAAAAAGCGAGAGTTAACTTTTTGAGAGAAAACTAAAAATAAAATTCCTCTCTTTGAAAAAGAAAATTTTTAGTTGAATGATTATTTTTGATACAGGATGCTGAAAAAGGTCGCAGTATGAAAATATCGAAGAAAAAAGAAACCTCCAGGAAGAAAACGAGGATGAGCTATGGTGATTAGAAAGTAACTCTACTTTGCCTCCCCGCATCGTTTTCATTCCGTATATGCCCTCTTCATTTTATCTTCGCAAATTATTTTCTTTCAATTTCTCATCCATCAACCAATCCGTCATATAGGTACTCAACATGACTTCCAAAAGTCTCTCGACATTTCATATTTACTTCAAAACCATGAACACTTTTAAATAATATACACAGTGATTTACCTTATCGTTAATTTTTAACGGTTCAAACTGAAGTTGATAAATAAGACAGAATCCATAACGAATTGATTTAACGATTAAATGCGCAATCATATAAATCTTTGTTGAGATTTTTAAGTAATCGATCGATTCGAATATAACTGTAGATATTTTACAATATTAACTTGTGAATGAATAACAGATGCGCTATATGAGAAACATTGTAATTTATGTTCTATAATTTAAGGATCTTTCTCGTTTAATCAATTTTTCCAGTCTTAGTATTAAAAGAATGTTTAAATAAATAATCGAAAAAATTTTAAAAAATAATTAGTTATTTTTTTAGTTCCTACTTATTTTTCTTTTTTTTTTATTTTTTACATGTATAAATGATTATTTTGTCGATTCTTTCACGCACCAGTGTTAATTTTCCAAATGAACGATAAAAAGTTGTTATATGAATTATGAATCAATTGCAATTTTGTAGTTATACACACGAAATCTATAAGAAGCAATAAAAATTTATCATTGGCGAAAATGTGTTTTCTTATTGAAAATGTCTAGCATTTAGTACGTTGTTAGTAAAAAATTTCAATCTAAATTAGAAAAGTCTAACAAACATTTCGCGGTCTGAATTTACTGTGCTGTTCCCGCGAAAAAATCGTACAGTCGATGTCTCGATCTCGCAAGGAATCGTTATCGATACGATATCACACATCCCCACTCCTTCGATCAAACCAGCTGCTCAAAATGGCTGCGTTTGGTACGATTTGCGTAGCAGAATAGTTAGCAATCGGCCATTGTGCGATGTGAATAACGGCTAAACTTCGTTAAATATCGATAAATAGTACACGCAAGAACATCAAAACGTTGACAATTGTATTTCTGTTGAAGCAAAGTTGTGAATAATGCACACGATACCAGAATTGGGCACTGGAGTGCCGGCTTTCCTCGCTAAATTGTGGAAGCTCGTCGAGGACTCGGAAACCGACGACCTTATTTGTTGGTCGCCCGTGAGTGAATTTATGCAATCGTTTTACACGACGATCTGTCGAGCTTTGCTCGTCGATTAATCAGTCCTATCGAACGCTGAGGGAAAATACATGACAGAGAGATCGAATCTCGATATGAAATATAACTCAAACAGCCTGTCGTCCATACATGCAAACGTATTGCAAACGTTTATTCACGTTATGTTTGTGTTGCATTGACGAATTTTCTCTTTTTTCCTGTTTTTTATTAAAACACAATCGACTGGCAATTGAATCGATTGATCGGCTTCACTTTAATAGACATAAAATTGCATAATGACAAACGTGTTTAATCATAAACGTTTGTTAACGTTCAGACTGTCATTTTTTCTAATAACCCAAAAAGAAATTGACTACAGTTACTTATGAAGAGTGATATGGAGATTCATCTAACCTATACGAGACATAAATCCTTATTTTCAAATTCTTTATGCATTTTCTTTATAATTTAGAAATTTTGATATTTTTTTATGATGCAATATACTAATGTTGTTTACATATATCATATGTTCCATTATCAATCGCCATTATTATGATAAAAGTCTGTCCTAAATAATATGTATATATAGGTACACAAATAGAAATCTCATATATACAATATTTATTGAAATCAATTATAAATTAATATTCTTTTAATTTGTGTTCTGCGTCCATTGAATAATTTACATAAAAATTGGTATTGCTATTTTATTATAAAATTAAAATATGTAAATTGTTAATTACAGAATGGAAGGAGTTTTTTTATCAAGAATCAAGCGAGATTCGCAAGAGAATTATTACCTCACTATTATAAACATAACAATATGGCAAGTTTTGTGAGGCAATTAAATATGTGTAAGTTATCATATTTATATAACAATTGTATAAAAATTCTATAAAAATAACTAATTCTGTAAAATATTAATTATAATTTTTAAACACAAACAGATGGATTTCACAAAATAGTATCAGTGGAAATAGGTGGTTTGAAATGTGATAGGGACGAAATGGAATTCGCTCACCAGTTTTTCTGTAAAGATCATCCATATTTGGTAGAACATATCAAACGAAAGGTAAAATTTGATGTTCAGACCTACTGATTACTAAACGAAGAAATTTTCTCATGAAATTAAATTCATACAGATTGCATCTAGTAAAGGACAAGATCCCGCTCATGCTCCAATTAAGCCTGAACTAATGAACAAAATGTTAACAGAAGTTAGAAGTATGAGAGGACGTCAGGAAAATTTAGATTCTAAATTGGGGGCTATGAAAAGAGAAAATGAAGCTCTTTGGAGGGAGTTGGCTATGTTACGACAAAAACACCATAAACAACAACAAATTGTAAATAAACTCATACATTTTTTAGTTACATTAGTTCAGCCATCAAGAAGTAGTGGTATATCTATGAAGAGAAGATATCCACTCATGATTGATGACACAAAAAGACATCGAGAGGCAAAGATGGCAAAGGTATGTTTTAGTTTTCTTATAAATGAAAGTAAATGACATCGATCTTTACATTGTATTTTTTCTTTTCAAAGCCAACGGCATCTCCGACTGGCCCAGTAATTCATGAATTAGAATCCGATTTAGACTCTGAATACATTGTAGCTGAGTAAGTATTTCAAAATATCAGTAACATTATCATGATTAAAACTTTAGTACATCAATTTTCATTTAGTATGATCCTAAAGTTTTTGGCCTAATTTTCATTAGTATTTTTTTCTCATTATTGCTTATATTTATTTTGTTAAAATATAAAATATCTAATTTTCTTAAAATGTTTTTAACTTATAAAAGTTGTCATCTTTTAAATTATGGCTCATTATTTAAAGGTGCTCAGGCCAGAAATTTTTGGATCTAGCATCGTAAGTACTTGAAAGTAAATTCCAATTGTGCATATTTTTTTTGTTTATTACTAAAGAAAGAAAATAATATTCTTCAATATCTCCATAATGATAACCTGAAGCCTTCACAAATACTTTGTAATTATTCTAACTAGCATCAGTTTTCACATTATATTCATTTATTATTACCATTAATAGTAATGCGATTTAATTTTCTTATGTAAAATACTCTAAATCACGGATTTATATGTTATGTTGTCGTTTTGAACTTACAATTGCTAATTATTCATGAAATGTGATCTGATTAATTAATGAATTTGTATTTAATATAGAATGCTAGAAAATCAACAAAATCCAGCAATCGAAAGTCCAGAGCACCAAAGCTCCTCCATTTTAGATGATGAGAACATAGAAACTGTTGAGTTAATTAATAATAGTATGGATTTACAAAATGAGATGCAGCTTGTTAATACAGAAGAAGTAGAACTGAAAAGAAAACGTCCAAAAGGAAAGAAAAAGTGAGTAGTATTTTTATATTAAATTTCTAATGAACAAAAAATTAAAACTACGTTTAATATATTTAATGGGTCCATTTCGGGAATCGCATTTGAGTCTAACTCAAGTTATTACTAAATTTTAGTAATATTGCAATTAAACAAATATAAATGAAGCATTTTCATATCATACTACCTACCGATCTGTATTATTAAGTAGCAGTTAAAAAATATTCAAATACAATGAATATTCGATTATTTCGTTATATAAATATTTTGTGAAGATCGTCTCGATTTTCTTTGTAAGATACCATAGCTTTATCATTTTATCCAGTAATAGATTTCATTACATTAACATGCTGAATTTTAATGAAGTTGATGGGTATGGCACTGGCAAAGCTCGTGTGAGTTTTCATGTTTCTTATAATGCATGGAAAACGTGGTTTCGAAACAAGCTCCATCAAGCACTCCCCTAATGCAAGGTGTACTCGTTTTTAATGTCCACTTGTTGTGATTTAAACATTACCAGGAGGAAAAACAAGGTGCCTGTGAAAATTTTGATCCCGGCTACGGAAAACGGAGAGGAACCAAGGTTAAGCATTATTCTCATCCAATTCCATTTGGTGTTGGTGCAAATATGATTTTTGTTTTAAAGAATGACTTTTTCAACGTAATTCATAACGTAAAGAAATTGATTTCATAAATAATTTCGAAGTTATGGGTTTCGTATTTTGTAAATTTCGTTTGTTTCCGTTTTGTATCGGTGATATTGTTTTGGCTTTCTCAGTCCACTCAGTTATTCGTTGCTTGCTTCTTTCTTTTTCTCACTCACTCATCTTGTTTTCGCTCATTATTGAGTTTATCTCGTTTATTAACTACTCATTTTTAAAATTTACTTTGTATCCTATACACTATAATTTATGCTACTATAATTTATGTTAGTATTAAATTTTTTATTTGTATGTACACACACACTTTACATATATTGCATGAATATAAAATAATTCAATATCGATGAAAAATGTGAAGGTCTACAAATGGAAAATTTGCATGTATGAACTTCATCCGCTTTTAATTCTCAAGTTCACATAAATTATTATCAACAAATTCATATACTTAATCGTGATAAAATTTCATTTTAACCAAGAACAGATCAAGAATTTCATTTAAACAAAAGTCAAAATTTCATTTTATTATATCATTTAATAAGATTTTGTAAATCTTTCTCATAATCTGTCTTGAAAATGGAAATTCGGAAAAGTACAACTCGGTATCCATGGATATTCTTCACAAGATGAGAACCGAATTCGTTAGAAACGATTAGGACGGTCGAAATGAGATGAACACTGGACAAAAATATGTCATTTTTAGGGAAGAGACTCACATCCTCGAGGTGCCCATCGACGACTCACCGGTATCTATCGCGATGCTGGAGAACGAAACGTTCGACGCTAAGCCGATACCGATCGCCACAATGAGGAGTTCGAAATTGGCCGCTATGGCCGCGAACATGAAACGACAAAACGAGAACGAGCAGGAGAACGACAATGCCGACGAGAGCGTTGATCCCGACGAGAGCATTGATCCCGACGACGAGGAAAGGATTAACGTACCCGAACTGGTCAAGCTCGAGGACATTCTTATTATTCCCGATATGATTAACGACGAGCGCAACGAGTCTGCCGATCCTCTGACAAACGGAGTAGACAACACGGGAAACAACGGTTCGAATTCCGACCAATTGATTGAAAACGTAAGTTCCTGTGAAATTTTTCACTTAAGAATTACAAGGATTCTGGTTGTATCTCAAAATTTGCTTGACCCTGTACTGCATAAATTGTTAACCCCCATTTGCATCACAAAGAGTCCAAAATTCATTGTCACCAACATTTTTTTCTACTGTATTTAAATTTTAATGAAAATATTACAAAATATGAAAAATAAATGCACTTGTGATGCAAATGGGTTAAAGTGTTAAAAAAAAAATGGGCAATATGCAGTAAAGGGTTAATTTCTAAATTCTCGAATTAATAAAGAAATAAAGCGAAAGATTTCACAATGATTGATGGAGGGACTGGTTCCCAGGTGCCGAGTGTACATAGTATATTGGAAGACGACGAACGAATTCCGGATAACGCCGAAGAGATTTTAAAGTTGACGAAAAATCAGGACGCTGTTAGCAAGAGCAGCGAGGCAGGTACCAGCGATTCGAGAGATCTGTCTATAAGTTGTGTGAACTCTTCGAACATGCCTGATTCAAACTACAGGTATGGATCAATGTAAGTTCAAGACAGACCATGGGCTACTTTTCTCCTTGGGTTGTGTTACGATTATTTTCCAAACGGTACTTAACGACATATCGTCGCTTCGAATACCATTTTTACGATCATAAAGATATCATTTCTCGTATTAGTTTTGTTCCCCTAGTTTTATTTTACAAACACGTGAACGGTAACGTTAACTTAATTTCAAATAGTGTTTCACAGGTGCTTCGTGGGGCTCCAAAGTGGATTGCTAATGAATATTTAAAAAAATCTTTTGTTGATTCTTTAATAATTTTTCTACTTGATATTTTTGAACTCACTTTTATTAAAAAATTAATGATTAATTTGATATCTATTGTCTATGAATGAAATATTTCACAATGCAATATTCTAGTTTAGTTTTGGTCAGAAAACAAAAGTGTGAATTTAATTAAATCAAGTTGGAAAATTTATCAAAACCAATAAAACGATTTTATGAATATTTACAATTATATGAAACTATCTCGTAGAGATGTTTTGTATGAAATTTTCCCAGATGTATTAAATATACTTTTGGTGGTATTAAAATCAAGTGTCAGAATAGATCATTGCTTGGAATAGCCGAGATTGCGAGGTAAACTCATTTCTTATATTTTTATGATCACAGAAGTATGGTATGAACAGCTTTGGGTATTTTTAGTTTTATAGATTAAGTAACGAGGACAAGACCAGTTCTATTTCAATAAATGAAACAATTTTGAAAAACTGAATAAATAAATTAGTGCACTATTTAGTACAATAAATAAAATTATTGAAATAGATTGAATTTCAAATTAACCAACTAGACTTGTTCTCAAATTCAACAAACTTGATACTCATCAAGGAAATTTCTACGTTCTTTTAATCAATGATTAATATTATATTTGATTTTCCAATTTTCTGTTGTTGGAAAAATCAGTTTCGTCTAATTATCAATCTACAAATTATTTCTTGTATTAAATTAATTTAGTTATGGTTCAGTCAATTTGTAAATTATTATTTTGATATTATCATAATCTCATGGAATAATTCGCTCGTTGCTTCGGCAACCTTGTTAAAGAAAATTATTCTTTACAGGAACTGACTAAATTATTAGCATGATTTTAGCATATTTTAAACTTTTAGCGAAAACCAAATTACAATTCTCGGTTCGGAAAGGAAAACAGATCGTCTTTGTGCAACGACGTTAATTAATCTGCGTTATTTAATATAATAATTTCTATAGGGAAGAGATGGATAATCACCTGGAAACGATGCAAAGCGAATTAGAAAATTTACGTGAGATACTTCGTGGCGAGGGATACAGCATTGATGCTAATACTCTTCTCGGGGTATGTAATTTGATATTTCAGACAACCTAATTGGCCCAATTTTTTTATTTTCATTTTCGCATAATACTTATATGCAATTCAGAGAACTATGACGGTACTTTTTAGTCGCTATACGGAATCGAGTTACTTCTTTCAGAGGTGGTAAAAAGTACTTTACTTTTTTTTTACTAACTTTTAATTTTTATTTATAATCGACTATTATATTCTATTCGCGAAATGAACAAAATTACTATATTTCTTTCTTTGGAATATCTAGTTTAATTTTTTTCAGGTTCCCGAAGAAGAAAACTAATATTTAATAAACTTTGATATAATTTTTCGTTTCATTAGAATTCAATGTTTCAGCTCTTTGGTGCTGACGATCCAATGTCTTTTGGGATACCTGTTAATCCAGAATTGGATCCACATTCTAATCGTGATAAGGAAGACGAAGATCCCCAAAATTCTGGTAACAAATTGTTTGTCGATATTCTTGAAGAAAATATAAAGTTTGTTTACATATTAATTCAAATTATTGTATCGATAAAGGTGGATCGGCAAATGGAAATAATAGAGGCGAAATAATGGCTTATAATCCAACGCCGAGCCTGTTAGATGAATTTGACGATGAAATATTCCTCGATCCAACGACGTCACCGTCTGGGATGAATGCAACGGATAATAATTCCACGGATTTGTACACATCTGATCCTATCGATTTAGATGACAATAAATCTTCAAATCTAGATTTATTCGTTTCGGGAAATAATACGAAGTCGTCGTAAAAATTTATAACTTGGGGTGAGTTTTTGAGATTCATTTTGCGTTTATAATCGTAATTTTTTATTATTATTACCACATTTCGACGTGAATTACAGTTATTTTCAAGATCAACCATTACTATTTTATCCCACATATCAGAATACTAACATCAATAACGATAATTTTAATTCAAATTATAATCAGAGACATATTTTCCTTTTTTATTGAAGCACATAGTAATTGAAAATTTGATAAAACAATTTATGAATTACGAATTACCATTTCAACTCTATTCTCATTTTCGTAGTAGTTATCAACTATTCTTGAAGCATATTTTGAAAATTTAATAATAATAAATCTTACCTGCTTGGAAATGTAAAATCTGTCGAGAAATGTCGATAGTTTCAGGACAGATTTGTTTTACAGGTTCAAATGACTTTGGTTTCAGTAAGTTTGTATTATCAGTGGAGCGGCTCAAACTTGCTCGCAACTTATTTCCATGGCTGGGTAGATAAAATTAAAATGTGCCTGAAATTCGGAAAAAAACTATTTCGATGCTCTCTATCCGGCAACCTACTGGCTAACGTAACGCGCAACTCACACATTTTTAAATGCTGTGGCGAACAAAATCCTCTGGATTTATCGCAGATTACATTCGTATTTTGATACGTCGTTATAAACAACTTTTTATTTAAATTACTTTCTTTGTTATGAACGTTGTGTTAAATATTTTTCACTAATGAAATATTCAAAATTTTTCATTATAAATTTTTTGTCAGTAATTGTTTTCATTAAAGAAATTTTACTTTAGTTATCAATTAGATGCAACAGTACTAATTTTCTTCAAATCAATAATACTGTTTTTTTTGTTATACTATGAAAATCAATTATATATATAAATATATCCAAGCGGGCTAGAATTTTGGAATCTGCATTGTTATTTACATTTTCTTGGTTTCTGTGTCCAGTCTCCTGAAAATTTTTGATTAATTGAACATTAGAAATAGAATTCTTACTGTATCAAATTCAATACTAAATATTTCTCTCTATATAAATAAGTCATTAAATAACAATTTAATTCCAAATTTTACCCATTTTAATTCAGTATTTTCAATCACATTAAGAGCGAACATAACTGGTTTACTCAATTACAGTTAAGAATAATTTTTATACACATAACGTGAATAATATTTAATAGAGAAAGCATTAAGCATTGTTAATATTTATTACAGTAAAAGTATTAATATTGATAGTGATAAAAATCTAGATACTTTCGAAAACAGTTTCTTTCATAAACATACCTAATAAAAGATCTGAAAACTCTGTAAAATAGATAAATATCTATTTGATCACGATCTTGAATTATTTTATTGAAGTAAATTCACTTGTTCGCGATATGTTCAAGCTCAAAATAAGAATTTTAATTAATTTAGGAAGATGGTTCTTTTGTATCAAACAAATTAATTTATTATTGTATTAGTTCCTATGATTGTCGAAAAAATATCACGATATATGCTGTTTTGAAATAATTATTGTCACTTAAAACAGAAGACTGACTGTGAAATCTATTATAAAATTGTAAATAAATTATATAGCTGTAGTTCATACAAACTCTTTAGTATTTCTTGCAGTGGTATATTTTTGTACGTTGAAAAAAACATTATTTTTTCATTTTAGCCTCGACCAGAAGATTGCTGAATTCTTAGTAACATGGTTATAACTAAACAATAAGTAATATTTAAATGCAACAAGCTAGTAGAGGCAAAAAACACTGTCAAAAAAATATAGTGTCGGCAACACTTCTTTACAAAATTGAGGAGAATTATGGACAAATCAAATTTGGATCAAAAGTCATTTTCTGAAGATTATTTACCATCTGTTTACAGCGTCAACACAGTTCGAGGCATGAGAATCAAGAATTTAGAGTACTATTCTAAAATAGTGATTAAAAATAAATTATTTAAAATAATGGAAATTCTTACGAAAACATTTTTTGTAATCAGTATTCCACATTAATTCACAGAAATCACAAATTAATTGCACTTTTGGAAAAGTAATATAAATGGATGGTTTGAATAATAAAAATTTAATAATACCCCATTTATAATTATTATCGTTTTGGGAACCTTAATTTTATTTTTTTGATTTCCTATTATTAGAATGATTTTATTATGGATTCTGTAAAAAATATTTTTTCGTAAGAATTTAAACTTGGTAGCTATAAATCGTAATAATAATATTTTTTCCATAAAATATAAAATAACAGAATCGCAAATGGTGGTAAAGAATATATAATTTGTCAACAAATAATTTCAATTTATACAGACTTGAGAAGAGCTATTGTTATCGGCTCGTTGCATATTTGTTTTCTCTTTCAATAACTGTTAATTAACTTTGTGGTATATGGTTAAGTATAAAAGGTGATAGAGAAATCTTGACGATTACGTAAAGTTAATTTGAGATTCAATATCTATTTACTTTCAATTTTGTCCGGAGTCCTAATTTTAATAACACTGTAGAATAACAGATAACTATTGCTCTCGAAGAAATCATCTGTTCATGTTGTATACATTTTGGGAAAAAATAATTGTCAGTTTGTTGTATAGTTGAACTTTTTATAAATAATTAAATTTACATATAAATTGTAGGGCTTTTAGAGAAATATCAATGTTAATACGAAACGTTTTAAACGTTGAATGTTGAATACAATTAATAATACAATTGTGAATTGTATTTTTTTTCACAATCACTAAAAAGCTATAATTTGATAATTCTTTGAGCTATTTGCGTAAATATATCGAGACTAGTAACCAAATTCTTCATCACGTGTAGAACCATTGTGAAATTAGTATCGTTTATATTTAAATTATTTAATTTTAGGATTTTTTATGAAGAGAAAAATTCATTACATAGAAAAAAATTTTGAACTTTGTTAAAAATTGTTATCAAATTTTCGTAATATATTTTGTTAATGTTATTGATTTAAATGAAGAAAAAAACTTCATTAACACGTCATGAAATTCAAATGATATCTCAATTGACGAAATCTATCGCTCAATTCATTTTAGAATAGATAAAAGCACGATTTCCATGTTCAGAATTCAATGTATAATGCAGCATTACCTAACATTTTCATATTCGTGTAATGTCGATGGTTTTTTCTAATTGTATTTATAAAATACAAAAATTTAAAATCAATTTTTTTATCATTATAAATTATATGCATTGATATTATACAATAGCAATAATGTTATGAAACTAATTCATACAGAAAAGTAGACATGTTTCAAAAATTGACTATCTCGAAAGTGTTAAAAAATAAATATCAGCATTAAGATGTAATTGGTTTCACACACCATAATTAAATAATTTATGAATCTGATTTGTAGATTTATGAATAACAGAATACATGCATAATTGTGATACAAAATATTTTTCATAATATTATTCCGTTTTTATTTCTGTCAAATCTCATAATATTTGTGTAAAATATAAATAGAGTAGATGATATTCATATAAAGCATTTGAAGAAATTTGAGAGTCGTACTTTGTTTTATGAGTTTTCAAGTATTCTACTGGAAAAATTGTCAATGTGGTCTCGATACAGAATCTGTAGTTTCTAATTATATTTAAGGTATTGTAGAGAAGATCACTAATTTTATACACTAAAACTAAAAATGTTAGTTAATTTTTTATGTTCACTTAAGCACAGATGAAAAAAAAATATAAATATATATATTCATAAGTATCTTGTTATAATAGTGTATATTTCCAATTTTTAGATTAATTATTCATTCTTTTTGTGAAGAAAATTATAATTTAACAACAACAAAATTAATTTCATGATAGTGGTTAAGATTTGGATAATTTTTTTTCTTAAATTATTGATGCCAAATATAACGGACGTAAATTACTTTAGTCACAAAAGATAATTAATAAATTGTCAATTTTGGATTTATCCAAACTGGAAAGAGTATTAAACTGTTTTCCGAACAAAATGATAAATACTTTTATCTACTATCATATAAGTTTGTTTAATATACAACAATCCTTCTAGGTAATTGGATTTATATATTTTGTATAAAATAAAATATATTAAAAAAAACATGAAATGGATAAAACTTCTTTGTATAAAAAAGTGATTACATCGATAACTTTTATAATTCTATAACAAGATGTATTATAGTGTATTTTAAGGACTGAAATTACACAGTACAATTTACAAGAAAATATAAGCAGGAAATTTTGCAGATTTTTGTAAATATCATAAAAACCATTTTGTTGATTTAACCATATTTATTTGGTATGATATTTCAGGGTAATTAGAAGTTATTAATTTCAACCCAACTCAATCACAAATAAATAATTGTCATCAAATATTATATTCTCTAGTATCAATCATCTCAAATAAATTGAATTAATTGTGATGAATAAGGTTTTAAATATTTCTTTTGTATCAATTTCAATGCTTACTAAAGTATGAATAAGATGAGAAAAGTGATTGATTATTAGTAGAAAATAGTTTTGTACATATTAATTATTTAAAAAGTTTGGTAAGTTGTAAAATGTGTTTGTGTATTTAAAAAAAAAATAATAAAATTTTGTTGGCACAATATATTTATTAATTACATATTTATTTATATGAAGACAATTTTTTTAATTTCCTTAAGTTTCAAAAATATTAGAAACAAAATACACATTAAAAAACAAATTGAAGTAAATGAACACTCGGTTCAAATTTTTAGGTTACCGCGCTTTGTTTTGATTTTCAAACTGAGAAGTGATAAAGACCGTTACGGTTACTTTGAATGAATAGAAAAATAAATAGCTAAATAGTGGTGTATTGTGATGAGTAATTATTCTCAATTATAGATAACAATGCTAGATTTTATTATAATGAATTTCAAATAATGATTCTCTCATAATACATTTTATTTTAGGTTATCAAGTATGATGATACAAGTGAGGTTATGATTATACTATTTTGAATAATTATTCGCAATGTCGGATGCAAAAAGTATAATTTCACTTCTGGTTAAAAATTTAAATTCATTAACCGGATTAAATATGAAGCCAGAATATTTTCGTCTTGCTAAATTTAGTCAACCCTCCGGATCTTCTGATACAACTATGAACGTAAGGAATTATGCTAACTCATAAAAAATTACATTATAAAATTCAATGTTTTTATTATTTGTCCTGACAACTGCAAGAATGATTTTTACAGACAAAAATATGGTGGGATTTACTACATGCATTATGTTATCACGTCATGCTTGATGTGCAAAAAGAGACGATTTATAATCGCTATGGTTTGTAAAAAATCTGTTGAATTTTCATAAACAAATAGAAATATAATACAATCCAAATTTCAGATAAAATATTAGTAGTGAAAATGTGTTTCGCGTTCATGCAATATCCGGAAATTGAATTTTATAGTTTAACAAAAAACGACAACGCTAATCGTGAATTACTATTAGCTCTCGCCTGGTTAATAGGAACGCAAGATATTCTCAATAAAATGGTTCATCACAAATTGTGTGATAGTCTTCTAGGATCAGAATATTCGAATTGCAACGTCCCAAAAGTAAGTCGCTTCGTACAATTTTCGTAAGAATAATTTAACAAATACAACAAAAACAATAAAATTCATAAATAATTATAAATTTTACAATTTTTATACTATTTTTTTTAAAAAGGGAGAGGACATTCCCGTCACTTCGAAAGAATCGTTGACGACGCAGATAAATAGTATCATTCATTTAAATGGAAGAGTGAATTACAACTTGAGGGAGATGAGCGAGCTGATCGAGAAAAGAAATGAATTAACTTCGAGAATACACATCGCCAGTACGAATGCTTGTGGTCTGCCGCATTTGAGTGTGAGGGAGATAGCAGTGAGAAAAAGAAAAGTTATGGCAGGCGATAATGACATGTCAGACAACGCGGATAGCGAAGCCGCTCAAAAGTTGCAAATTATCGCCGAAATATTGGATTCTCATATGAAGTGGAGAAAAATGCAGCATGTATTTTTCGACTGGATGGTAACAATTTTTTCTCTCACAAACTCAACAAAAATACTGTAATGCAAAAAAATACTACAATGCGAAAAATTTAGGTAACGGTCATCGAAGAGCATAAAAAAACAAAAGCCACCTTCAGCGAGCAGAAGGAGAAAGAAATAAAAAATTTCATATCGTTTTTACGCCACGTAACGACAGAAAGTACCGACGACGCTGAGCAGACGTTGAAGCCATGTGTTTCGAGACTCTTGAAAACCGAAAGTAGGACCGAAGAAATAGAAAAATCTATAAACAAATTTTCGGAAATATTGCATCGAGTTGAGTCAGATCTCGCTAAAAGCTCTCAGGATATAACCGATCAGTTGAAGGAACTATTGAGTTCGATTCCAGTATGTGTAAAAATTTAATAAACAATTTTTATTTTTATTATACATATGTCGATTCAATGTGAATGAACTGTGACTGACAGTTTGTTAGGAGAATATTTGTATGAAATCGTTTTATTTTCATACTGTACAAAACTTAAGTACATGCGAGATGGTGCGAATTTGAATCAATATAATAATACGATAAAAATTATCATTATACGCTCTAACACATACAAATTGTCCGATAAATATGCTACCATGAGTAGTTTGAAGTAATAAGTACCTACTTGTTAACACCGGTAAATATAAATTTACAAATTGAGTTAAGTTAATATCATTCGGTATATTATCTGAGTGATGTTAAGTGTGTAGTTTTAATTAAATTAATTCTATCGTTATACTCGTATTCAGACAAGTTTCCTGCTCGTTTCCTCCCACGCACTTTTCCTATACCGATCCACCAATCGAGTTGTTAAACAATCTGACTGATAAATTATCATCCAGTAACAGTACAAAGTTTGAGTGACAAGCATAGAAGAACTGTCAAACAACCGGCGCGACTTGGTCGACAACACCAAACGAAGAAATGAACACGTTGAGAATGGTGACTAGGAATATGCCTATAACGGTCCAATTGTTAGCCCGATCGGCTTTGCACATTTGGTCGTCGTCTTTGACGTTGTAACGACTGTTCCATATGAGGCCAATGCCAATTGCCACCTGCAGGAACAAACTGGCACCTATCATCGCCAACGAGGGGTAGAAATATGGATGTCTTCCATTAGACTGAAGTACGTAACGAAATTGATTGGCATTGGCAGACAACAAGGCCAGGTCCATCATCCCCTGAGCAAGAGTCTTTTTGTGCTGATAAACATTCACGTCTGGAATACCATTAGGATAGTTGACATCAAGAGGTGACATTGGGTAGACCACAGTGTCCTGCGAGGCTCTAGGAAAACGTGGTAGGACCACATCACCATCTGGATGAGACACCAGCTTGTCCAAGCCTGGACGGAGAGGTCTGTCAGGTAGAAGACCATCATCTATGCCAACGTCCTTTTTGGGATCATTCTCATTCAGGTTTTTGTTCAGATCCTCGGATGACTCATTACGTTCCGGCTCGTGAGCAGGACCGGATGGTTTAGCGTCCAATAATTTAGCCCTTGCAGGCTCCACGCTCTCGCCCAGGTCGTCCATATAAACGATCTCATCGTACAGCCCCTCGGGCTCCGTTAAAGTCGATCCTCTCTCTGGATTCATCTTACTTTCTTCTTTTTCTCATTTGATTCGATATATGGCAGTGCAAAATCTTGAGCTATTTTTAGTATTGAGTTGTTTACTTTTCTGAAACACTGTGTCTCAATAGTACAAACTTCAGAGTATTTGTATTGAGTATTGTTATTTGTTATACATATACTTCTTCATAATACAAAAATTTGTATTTGAGCCATTTGTAGTAGAATTGCATTGCACAAGAAGTTGTTTGTATTTCTTCTGAAACACTGTACTGTACTCGAAGCCTATAATAGTTTCTGCATATTTATATGGTTTCTATCTACTATATATTTCTTTTTCTTTCTCCGCATTAATGTTTACTGTGTTTCAGACAGTCGCTCGGTAGCCCAACCGTTCAATTCCGACGAGTTGATTCATAAATACGCGTCTGACGTAAGTCTAATGAAAACGACACGACCATTTCTCGTAGTGTATAATTTACATTGCCAACAGTGTTAGAGATCTATTTTCGAGTCGTCATCTCGTATGACATCAAATTTCGCAACTCACTACATATTTTTGCAGGAAAATAGCGCAACTTTTCGATGACACGACGAGTTTGCACAAATCCAAGGAAGACTTATCGATATAGAGTCGTGAGAACCGAGACACGTGCTAGACTTGGAGAACGTTCGAGCCACCGTGTACGCGAATCTTACGGACTGAGCGGCCCGAGAGAATCGAGCAACTGACCAACTGACCAGTCGAGACGGAAGGGGAGGAAAATCGGAGGGTGGGGAATTCCCGATTCGAGCTACACGCGAGCCTTCTCTTCGCGGAAAGATATTTAATTTAGAGAATACTGGGCGCAATGCTCGTTGATGATGTTTCGTTTTAGCAACTTTGAGCCTGATTTTATCGGCTTGCGTGCTAGCAAAGAGGATTAATTTAGCTTGGGAACTCGAGGAAATTTTGTTCATTGTTTCTCGAATCTCGCATAGACGCGATTTCGCACTAATTCAGCAAGGATGCAGTTTGCCTACTCATTAGTTAGACTTATTTGAATACTCAAGTTGTTTATCATCAAATTTTCTACGCGTTTCTAAATACTCTTGTTGCATAAGAATGTTGCGAGAACGATCGTTTGAAAAATCTTCTGTTTTCAATTTCTTATTGCTGTTAGTATACTGTTAACGTTAGTTTTAAAGTTAGTAAGCTGTTAGTATACTGATAAATATTGACAGTATTTATTCAGAAGAGATACTTCCCAAATAACAGAAATGAAATTATTTCTCATTACTCTGAACTTTTTATACTTCCTAGTATTTTATTATTAATCGCAGGACATTTTCGCGATTAAAATTTAGTGCCTACGCGAGCATCTGCGCCCATAGCGAGCAATCTTTTATCTGCCATTCCCATATCGGTTTTCCGGTGCAGCGGGCAACACAAAGAACCACAAATTGTGTGACACACATGTTTATATATGTGGTTCGAAAATCACTCCATTTCAGTCTCTTATCAGGAAAAATGGATCGTAGAAGGAAGAAGAACCGCTATAGGCCTCTCTCGAATCGATCATTTTCGGTCACGACATTCTTTTTAAAATTACGAGCTAGGAGAACGAAGAACGAGCTCGAATGAGCCCGAACGATCACGAGACTGCAGTATTATAAAGCGACGTGCATTATGATTGTGATGTTTATAAATATTTTGATCAATCGGCGGATCGATAAATTGCGTGCGGTGCTCGAAATTTGTTAAGTCGAATATTTACCGAGCACGAGATCATGAAATCGCGGTAATACCGCCTGGTACACATCGAAGACGTCAGAGCTGTCGAAGGTATTGAACTATCCGGTCGTCAAGTAAACAACCGAGGAAGCGAGCAGCTCGCGCGTGCTACCCGTTTCAGTTTCGAGGCGAGCTGGTGTTCCTCCGTACGTCCCCGGAAATAAATTCCTTCGCACGATACGACATGACCTCTCACAACATTCCTCTATTTAGTATTGTTAAGTCTGAGGTAATGACAATTTATTGTTGCTGATTCAAGAACGAATTTTTATAATTTTTCTGAATGATTTTTTAAATTATTTGGATATTAATTTAAAGGGATACTCGTCGTTTTCAAACAATTGTATCTGCACTAAAAATTGAAAAAAAAGCCGGTTACCATTTCAAAATTAAATATTTAAATTTTTAAATTAATCTACTGAGTTTGATTATTTTTATCTGAATTACAGTTGTTTGAAAATGATAACTGTCCCCTTAATTTTTTGAAGAGTGCATTTTTCAAAAAACGTATAATTTCTTTTATCAAATTTTAATAAATTTTATCTTCCAGGCGAGGGAAAATGAATGAACAACGAGCCGATGAAGATGTGCTGCGAGCATTATCGTCCAGAGGAGAGACGGCCGCCGAAGATAACCGGGATGCAGTGCTTCGATCGTTTTGCTATCGCGAAGAAACGCCACGCTGACAATCTTCGTCACCAAGTGCTGCCTGACAAGGTCGACGACTCGGTATTTCGCGAGCAAATGCCGAAGAATTTTTGCGGCTGCGGTAGACGGAAGGGCAGAGCTCACTGCCGTCATGACGAGCTCGACGATTTTGATCGTTACGGTCCCGAGCTCGGTTGCAAAACTCCAAAAACAAAAATGGACCTGGCGATTTGTTGGGAGACCCCGGTGAACGCCGCGTACGACTGCCCGGACGCAAGAGGACGACGAAACGATTTTGGAAGAGCCCCAGCGGTTTTTCAGTACGTCAAACGCACCACCTCCACCGATCTCTGCACCTACTACGACGAGGTTAGCGATAAGCGACCTGGACAGGAGAATTCTTAGATGCCTGCAATTTTTTTAAACATATTTGTATGTCATACATTATCATGTATACTCCTGAAAATAATTAAGGGGACACTCGTCATTTTCATTCAATTGTTTTTTTTTTTTTTACTAAAAATGATTTAATTGAATTGAGCAGGTGATTTTAAATGCAATGATCATTTAGTCGATTACTGATCATTTTTAGTCGAAATATAAATATTGGAAGATGATAACTGTCCCTTTAATTGTTTTGAGAATGTGGTTCTTGTTTTTTCCGAAATGTAATAAATTTTTACTGCTAAATGCGCTCTAGCAAGTGCTTCAGAAAAAAAATCAGGAGAAAAATAATATTTTTATACTGGGTTGAATGAGATCATTTCACTTCTCTACGTTTTTAAATTTTGGAGTATTCTTATTCTTATATTTTTGTTTCCAGGAAAATCCTGGTAATAACGGTTGCAACTGCGGAGGGAACCAAAACTGCGATCAGTGTCTGTGCAGGAACATGGGAAACTTGAATTTGAAAGAGAAGAACGAGAGAATACGGAAATGCGCAGCTTGCGATGGTGCGAAGAGAGTTCGAGTGAGATCGGTGCCACCCTCGAGAAATCAGTCGATACCGAGGCCCAGGACTCCCTACGCCAGACGGTCGTTTCGAATCGACACTCTTTCGGCACCGTTCAATCTCAATAATGGCACCAGAGATGCCGACTATCCAGAGCACTGGCGTCTTATGACAATTTATCAACAATCTTATCGGAATCCCAGGAAATTGAGATTCTCTCTTCAACGCTAATCACAATCATGTTTTCTGTCTAGTCAATTCATTTTCAAGAATTTAAATGGACTTACACTGCTTTCATTCAAATTAAAGAGTCCAAATTAATTGTAGATAAAGCACATGTCGATATTCAAAATTGGTACCTGTTATGTATTTGACAATTGTTTTTAATTATTGACTGAATTGTTATATTTTATTTGAAAGTTGACAAATAAAAAATAAAATCATTAGAATGTTGGTCATTGCTTATAATTCTTTCTTTCTACTTATATCCATAGCAGCTTTAATAATACTAACATTGACAGTTGGCAGTTTAGTACCGTGTTGTGTACGAGCTTCCTCCAAAGTAGGGGTTTTTCTCAATTCTATGAGCATCATATTTTGCATATACTGGTGAAGGTTTTTGTATTTGGATATTATCCGTAAGAAATCATCTTGATAGAGCAAAGATATTTCACAAATTTCTATGACTCTCACAGTAGCATTTCGATATTCATCTTCCATCACCAGAGCAAGTTCGCCAAAATATGCACCATCTTCTAAATGGCAAATCTATTGCAAATAATTGCATTTCATTATTTTCTCATATAATTTCATTTATTCTTTGATTTATCTTTCTCATTGTAAATAATTATTATCTACTTCTCTATCCTGTGTATCATAAACAGCAACTGTTCCAGTTACTATGTAGTAGAAAGTGCGTCCTCTGTTGCCTGCTGTTATCAAGACATCATTAACCAAATAAACTTCTGACTTTAATGCAGCACAAACTTGAGATACAGCGTCATTTGACAAGTACTTGAAGAATGGTACATTGTTCAATAAACCCTTATGTTCATGGAGTATCAACTCCTATAATTAATGAAAAATAATGAATAATTTTAATTTGAAGTAACAAATGAATTTTTAGAACCTCACGTAAATGGGGAGACACTTGAGTGATAATTCTTTTATCTCTATCAAATCCTTTTTTATTACGATAAAAACAATATTGCAATAAACGTTGTTTCAGTGGATTGGGCAAATCTCTATACTTCATATATTGTTTCAACTGTTGAATCAATCTTAAATTCTTTCTCTTTGTGCAATCCATGCTTGATAATAATTTGAAAAATTCAACTATAAAACATGGAGATTTATGTATTCGATTCTTACTTCTTTTGAGCAAATTTGTCTTTCAAAATTAATTTAAGTAATTTTACCTAATATATATATGAAAACAATAACTCCAACTACAGTAAAGACTACATGCAATAAAATATCTTCAGGTGTGTTAATTTCAAAATATTGTGTAGAACAAGCAAGGGTAAGTATTGCCTTGTTTAAACATGCTATATATTTTTCAGCTATAGTTATTTTTTTTTGCATTAAATCAGAAAAAATCCAAGAACTGTGGAAAACATTTGTTTCTGAATTTATTTTTTATACTGAAAAGATGTATTTAGAAAGAATTTTTTGTTAGTCAAATCTGAGATAACATACTCTTCCCTATATGTGTAAATTTCGTAAACAGCTAAGGGCACATAATAACCTAAACAAGCTGTCCAATGAATAATCATTAATATGATCATTGCCATTTCCAATATTTTATACTGCTGAAAGGACATTTTAAACACCTGGTGTTATGAAGAATAAAAAATTATTAGATTGTTTTACTGGTTGAATTACTCCAATAATTGAAATACCAACATGATTTACTCTACGAGTATATATCATAATAATACGCATTCTGAGAATTTTTAATAAATTCAAAGCCAAACAATACCATGTACGTGCAGGAAGTAAATGATCAAGAACTCCAAATGGAATAGCAGGTATAAAGTCAATAATGAAATAGCTTTTCAAATACTTTCTGTTAATAATAAATAATATGTTGAATTTGAATTAATTTCAGCTATTAAAATTAATTCATTTATAGAAATAAAACTTACAGAGCTACTATTTTTGGATTAAATTCTATAACTTTAGTATGATAATCGTAGTAACCAGTAAAAAACCACATTATAATATCAACCAAAAAAATGAAATCTATGACAAGAAATATCTGCCATTTAATTTCTTTGTAATAATAAAAAGTGATTAAAAATGGAGTAATAAACACGAAAACATAACTAGAAATAATCATCAGAGTCTCCCAGAATAATCTAAAAATCAAATATTTATATAAAAAGTTAGTTCTCATTTAAAATAAATTTAATTGATCTACCTGAATGAACTAAATGGATGTATCATATATGGATAGGACTTTAAATGTCTAATAATTTCATAATCTATAGCAGTAGTACTTTTTAAGTTCCACATCGTAAGTAAGTTTTTTCGAGACACAATCATTTTTCTTACGAACCATCGAATAACTGTTTTAAACACTGTTTCTCCTCTTATAATTTCTTTAACAGGGTCTACAGGTTTAGTTTGTTCACACACATGAACTACTTGAACAGTTTCTTGAATAATCTATAAAATAAATATTTATCTGATAAATTTTGTTATTCACAAGAATACTACAAAATAATTATTTTTGGTACACAAACAATACTATTTACAGTTTAAAAAAAATTTTATTTGTAAAAGACCACAATATTTAATATGATAATAGAACTAAACATTCAATATAATAAATTATTTTGACATTCTGTTATTCCAATAATAACCTTATCTGAATCCTTTAAGTGGAATTGGTTATCAGGAACATAAACGAACAAATCCATTTCTTAAGAATAATTGAGATACGAGTATATGTACGTCATCAGAAGTGTAACATAACATGTAAAAGGAGAGCAGGTGTAAGCTGTGAAAACTATTTTCAAGGTTATTCAGTCAGCTGGTCGTTTGTGTCATTCATGATTGCCAGCCGAAAAATCAGCTGATTTCAGTAGACGAGAAAGAGAAAGAGTAGGGATGGGCGATGTTGGAAAAAAACATCGACATCGAAACATCGATGGTCTGAATTTTTAGACATCGAACCATCGATGTTCTTAAAACATCGATATTGACATCGAGTGATACCCGATTGCGCACATCCGAATTTCTCACTAGCCACATTGCGCACGCCATCTTGTGCACGGCCGAATAACGCATTGATCTTGAACATTGATCTTGAAATTGTGAGATCAAAGAACTCACGAAC
>NCVS01002598.1:4403-29501 GCA_003055095.1 Goniozus legneri
CTAAAAACCCTCCTCTGTTTGAATACCTGAAATAATAAGTATAATTATTGTTTAAGGGCCGCACAGCAGACCAATTGTGATTTCCAAGGCCGCACAGCAGACCAATTGTGATTTCGAAGGCCGCACAGCAGACCAATTGTGATTTCCAAGGCCGCACAGCAGACCATTTGTGGTTTCCAAGGCCGCACAGCAGACCAATTGTGGTTTCCAAGGCCGCACAGCAGACCATTTGTGGTTTCCGCACAGCAGTTAAATCTATTCTGCAGCAAACAATATTTGTTTAGTTAAAATATGCCTCTTTCGTAAGGGCTTTAGGACTTCTTCGTTATAAAACTTAAAATATGAATGAAATCTGATTTTGATATATCTTCTAACAATGAAACTAATTAATTTAATTTTATGAGGCGTCTCAAGAATATCCTCGTTGCAATCTAAATTGTCAAAGATTTTATTATTTAAAGTCAGTCTATTTAAAACGGCAGTGATGATTTTTTTATATAAATTCTGAACTTTGAAATTAGCAAAATCTGAAGTTAAAAATTTAATTTGTTTTTCAGTTTCTACCACGATCCTATGAACACTTTTTGATGGTCGTTTCAAACCTCCGTTATCACAAAAATTCAAGAAATTCGAATAATTTTCTAAACGCTCGGTCTCTGTACTAACTAAGCTTCGAACACACGAGTAACAATTCATATGTTTTAATTTTTTAATTATGTACCCACATATATAATATATGATATTTTCTTGAATGGGTTCGATACTAACGTCGTCAATATTAATGTCAGAATTGCTAAATGTTTCAGTACACTCAGATATATTCAAAAAATCTTCTGTCCTCTTTGTGTTCCATTTAAAATCAAAAACTGTTTTGCGAATATCTCGAGATCCATTGAAGATAAAGAGTTGTTATTAGCATCAAAATTTGTGTCTCTCCAAGCTCTACAAAAAAGGTGACTACATTTTTTTCATATAAACAATAGCTTAGGAGAAAATCAATTGTATATGTTTTTTGTGTATTTCAATGTATCTCGGTACCTATTACTAATAGGAAAGTAGTATTCGCGCCAAAATGCTTGTCTCATTGAGCTCTGCAAGTAACTTTCAATACATATTTTCGATTTAAACAACGGTTGTTAAGTAACTTTAATTTTCCGTTAATTCGATAACCATTTGCTGCTATGATTCTGTAGTTACTGGTAATTCATTTTTTGATCAATCAAGGATGAATCAGACCTGCTAATCTGAGATACACAACCGTCGACGGTCGGGAAATAAAAAATAACTTGGTGATTTTTGAAGAACTAACAAATTCGCTAAAAAATGGCATTTCCAGTTGCTGTAGAGATTTTTCCTTCGAAATTTGCTTCTCGGCTTAGGTTTCTTACAAAAATCAAATTTCCGTTTTCAAATACCCCTTAAAGTTTATAAAATATTGTTATAAGCAATAAGCATCGAATTATCGATTTTTCAGGGTTTCTTCTGTTTGAACACGTAAATTATCGTCAAAAGCATATCAAGAATCTGAAAATTCGCATGAAATACTGAGAAAATCTCCTTCTTAATTGTTTTTTAAATATTACTAAGTAATATTTCATTATATGTCGGTTCCAAATAATAAATCGAATTATTCGTCTTGTTCTGATTAATTTGGTACATCATAAGTTGATGATATACCCATAAATTGTTATAAAAATAGTCTTAAAAGTAAGAAAAATCGATCGAAACGACGCGACTTCAAAATCGCACTCAAAACTTGTTTTCATACATATGAAAAGAATATGCAATTGTATTATCTTTTTAATTGCATATTCGGATTCCTCGACTCCTGCTGATTAATTTGTTATATTATGAGTCTATTAAAACCCATATATTATTGCTAAAACGGCGAAAAAAATAGTAAAAACGACTTGTAACACCGAAAAAGTCGTATCCGGAACTTATTTTCGTATATAATTATTAAATGCGTAATGGTATTTCATTCTTAATTACATATTCGGATTCCTTGCTTTTTTCGAATAATTTGGTATATTATAACTTAATAATATACTCATGTATTGTTCAGAAAATGTTTTTAAAAATACGAAAAATCGCTTGAAACGGCGCGAAACTTGCACGCGGGGAGTTCGGTTTGAGCCGCGGAGCGGGACGGTCGTTCTGGCGCTCTTAATTCAATCGAATTACGAATTTTAAATCTTAAGCTCTACCTTATTCAAATTAAAATATTAGTGAAAGCACAAAATAACTGATGTCATTGCCGGGCAGAGGCAGGGGCCGAGGGTGGCCCCTGCCAGGTGACCCACCTAAACGGAAAAGATCGATTCCTAAGAGCATATCAACGAACGTCAAATCAACCGCTTTGACATCATCAATGTTCGATAACGAATTTCGAAACCCATCAAGGGAAGCTCCCGACCAATTATCACCAGAATCCGATTATTTATCTGATGACGGATTCAAGATAAAAAGAGCAAAGAATACAAAAAGGAAAAGAACCCCCACTAACACAGAAAACAATCCAAACACCGTTAGCAAGGTTAGTTCACTCAATTTAAACGCAAGTCCGAGTACGAGCGGACTCGGCGACAATAACAATACGATCGCGGATGGGTCGACCGATTCTGTCAATATGACAGTAACGGCACAAACTAACCCAAACATAGTTAAATATAGAGTTTCTCCGATTTATATATATAATAGCAGCTATCAGCAGGTTACTAACATTCTGAAAAATAATAATTTTACGGAAAAGGATGTATCAATCAAAATTAACAATAATAATAAAATTATCGTTATATATCCCGGAAGTATCAATAAGTTGTGAAGTAGTCACAATAAGTGCGTTGAGATATTCAAAGATAAGAGCTTGAACTTCTATCACTGCACCCTGAAATCGGAAAAAAATAAATCTCTTGCATTGAAAGGTATCCTCTCGGACGAAAATGATGAGTCTGTACTCGAAGAATTAAAAAAATACACTAGCGATAAATTAGAAATAAAAAAAGTCAATACAATTATGTTGGGTAACAGCACTAAGAGATTCAAGTTCTATGTAGTGCAAGTTTCACCTAACAGTGATATCAATGAGCTTAAAAAAATAAGACGCTTATTTTTTCAAAAAGTATCGTGGGAACCCCTCATTAAGAAAACAATCCACCAATGTTATAATTGCCAAAGGCTAGGTCACTCGAGTGCCAACTGCCATCTGCCGTATAGATGCGTCAAATGCGGTGGAGATCACGAACGCGGCAAATGTGAACTCCCCGAAAATGTAGATAAGACTGAGCTATATTGCGCGAACTGTGCAACAAAGGGTCACCCAGCCAATTATAAGGGATGCCCTTATTATAGAGCGGGCCTGTCATTAAAAAAAACGATAGACAACGATAATATTAAATCCAAACTAGATAATGCAATAAATATCTCCAGGAACATTAGAAAAGACTTAACATTCGCACAGATTACAGCCAACAAAATAATTAAAAAAAGACTCCCTGATACTAATACTAACCATAATATACTAGGAACGAACGAAGGTTATTCTACTAACAATAAAAATATTCAACAAAGAACAAGTTCATTTAACAGCCTCAGCCGTAATAATAATATATTTATACACAACCCTCCGGGTAACAACACTAACAATACAAATAATAATAATGACACCCCACCTTGGGTGTCTGCACTAGAATCCCGCATTATTAACGCAATGGAGGCTAAATATAACATGCTACATAATGAAATAAATACAAATCAAATAAATTTTATTTTTGACTTAATCGGTCTTGACCGTGGAAAGCCGGTATCCAATAATAATGGCTAATGCAAATACAAATCCAATCTCATTAAAGTTAGCAGAAATTAATGTCAATTCCCTGGTGAGACATTATAGAAGATTTAACCTGCAAGTTTTTTTAAAAGATCACAATATAGATGTATGTTGCATCGCCGAAACAAAACTCACTAATAGGCATAAAATCGCCGTAGATAATTACGACATAATTAACACCAATAGACCGGGGGCTAAGTTTGCGGGAGGTACCGCCATTGCCGTCAAAAATAATTTACAATATTCAGTAATAAATTACCCCAATTTTAGATGTAATAAAATTGTAGAATACACAATAATTAAGATTTCCAACAACTCTATCAGAAATTTATATATCATCAGTTTATACGCCACAAATGCGATACACAATAAGGATATCTTTTTAGAAGAACTCAATGATTTATTTAAAGGCCTCCATCTAGATAATTTGAGGAATTATTATATTGTGATGGGCGATTTTAACGCCAGACACAGTAACTTCGGCGACTCCAAAAATAATGACCGCGGTCGACAACTGAGTGGATGGTTGACAGAAAATGATATAAGATTTAGAGCTACTTTAATCCCCACGACGAGCTATACCTACATCCCATCGGAGTCTTACTTAGACCTAGGTATCGCCGACGACAGACTAACTCATGGTCTACCACGTGACCATAAACTTAGCACGATACCCTACGATAGCGATCGTATGGCCATCCTATTTGAATGCAGATTGCAAGAAGACTTCAATATCAATAAATGTTATGTCACTATGGGATCCTTCATATACAAAAAAACTGACTGGAATAAATTCCGACAGACCATAAACAAAAACTATAATATACAAATTCCACACGATCGAAATCTATATCGCACAGAAATCGACAGGCTACTGACAGAGATAAACTCAGCAATATCCGAAACAATGAACTCCACAATCCCCAAACATGCTAAAAACGGAAATATATCTAAATACGTCAACAAAAAAATCACCAAATTACACCGAACAAAAACCAAGTTACTATCATCACTACATGAACTATCAAAACTAAAAATTCCTACCGTATCTAATGCTATACGCCACCTTAAGAGCACTATAGTATGGACGAAAACACTCATCATGAGGGAATTCGCAAATGCAACCGAATCTCACTGGAGAAACTTATTAAAAAAAATCGATCATGGAGACAGTGCAAAGTTCATGCCAATGATAAATAAGATTTTTAGACCAAAAATATTTAAACCAATCACAGAACTAAGGATAAAAAAAGACAATTCCGAACTGATATCGCTATCTGGAACCGACCCTAAGAATTGGAGAGCTACGGATGATGATTACATCATCTCGGATCCCGACGATATCCTCAATGTGTTCGGAGCGCAATATCAAGCTATCAATACACCTAAATACAGAAATAAAAATACTAGTTTATTTAAAATAGTACGCAGCCGTGCGAAGTCGATCCGCGACGAATTGGCCGACGACCAAACTCACAATCGGACTCTCACTACGTTCAATGAGAATAACTCAGCAATTAATCCATCATTAGGAGTTGAAAACTACCAGGGTTACTTTACAACTCCCGATTCATTGTTGAAGATTATCAAAGCATTACCCAAAAAAACCTCCAGCGGAATAGACGGAATCCCACCGATTGTCGTGAAACAGTTGCCGATAATGATAATTGTCGATCTAGTCATCCTGATCAATAATGCGCTAAACAACTGTTATTTCCCCGAAATATGGAAAACGGCACTGGTGGTACCTATACACAAAAAGGGAAAACCTGAACTCAAACCCGATAGTTATAGACCGATAAGTTTAACCCCGACCTTCAGCAAACTCCTAGAGATCGTTGTCAATCAAACCATCATCAAACATGCGGAAAGTGAAAAGGTTATTCCAGATAACCAATACGGCTTCAGGTTTAATCACTCGGCCCTCCATGCCGTACATAAATTCGTGGACAACATTAATCTAGCTCTGTCCGAGAGTAAACTGATCGGTGCTGTTCTCATTGACATTGAG
This sequence comes from Goniozus legneri, assembly GCA_003055095.1. Lineage (NCBI taxonomy): Eukaryota > Metazoa > Arthropoda > Insecta > Hymenoptera > Bethylidae > Goniozus > Goniozus legneri. Next base: position 10,244 of record NCVS01002598.1, read on the forward strand.
AAGGCCTTCGACTCGGTGTGGCTCGATGGGATCCTATTCGCACTGCATAATTATGACTTCCCGATACATCTAATTAAAATGATCACTAACATGATATCTGACAAACACTTCTACATATCGCTCAACAAAAGACGCTCGACAATACGCTTCGACATAAAGGAAGGCCTCCAGCAAGGCACAGTCAACGCACCATGCTTATTTACAAATTTTACGGCGCATATGGTTAATTCCAACTTCTGTAACACAAATCCATATAGATGCTCAATTGCTTTCGCAGACGACAGGCTCCTATATATCGCCGGATCTCGCGTGGACGACATACAAAAACAACTCAACGAATTGGTCGCGAAAGTAGATAACATGTACCGCATGTGGAACCTTAAAATAAACCCACATAAGAGCGAGACTATACTGATTCGAAAAACATACAACTATCTCTCCACACGAAATAGGAAATTAATCAAAGACTTCAAAATCCAGGCTCCTCAACCAGATACAAACATGACTGTAGTAATACCTAGAAAAGAACTAGTCAGATATCTGGGCGTCCACCTGGATTATCTAGGCCGTAGCGCCCCTCACGTAGACATTCAGTTAAAGAAGGCATCAGACAGATTTAAAATGTTAAGCTATCTGTTCCGTAATAGATTTATAAACAGCAGGGCAAAAATTATTTGCTACCTGCTGTTAATAAGACCCCTACTCACGTATGGATTAAGTATATTGTGGAACATCAGCGCTTCCCAAATGGAGAAGCTACGAGCATTTGAACGAAGATGTCTTAGAGCATGCCTAGGAATGTATAGATCGACGCATACCCAGTATGAGCACTACGTCAGCAATAAGATATTATATGATATGGCTAACATTCCAAGAATAGACAACTTTATAATAAAAATAACTCGGGACTATTTTGCGAATATCCCGCGCATCAAGAATGAGACGATAAAAAGGCTAAATGAGTATAACATAGAAGAAGCAATAAAAAATATGTCTGGAGGAACGGTTAAACCACAATACTTCCTGCTATTGGATACAATGGGACTCATACAGGATGAACACAATGTCCCCGTCTTTTACCACCGAGCAAGACATAAGTTTAACCGTTGCATCAACATCCATAATGAGAACCCTAAGTGGGTATATTCAAAAACAATTCCGTCGCGCGACTTCAATGATAAACAGCGCCTCAACCCTCATTACTTCTGGCTAAAGGAATAAAAACCAAAATATTGTCTCTTTCTACTCTTTTCTTTTTGCTACTAATGTAGCACTCACTGCATACTGAGTATCCACGATTATCAAAATTCCTACATTTAATTTTTGTACTTTTTTTTCCAGTCATTAGGAGTAGGACAAACTCTTCCTTTTTTTTTGGTACATATATTAATTAAACATAATATTGTGAGAGCATAACCTTCTTTAATTAATTCATCACAAAATAACTCTTGTTAAACATATATTATACTCTTGTCCGAATAACTAACGTTAGTAGACCGGGTGTCCTAAGTGACCGAGTCTCTTAAAGTCTCCTTTGGGAGCAATATGAACATGAATTTTATGCTCGTTTTTTTTATGTAAATGCTTTTGTATATAGATATTTGACATCCAATAAAAACAAGTAAAAAAAAACTTGCACGCGGAACTTATTTTCGTACATAATTATTAAATGCGTAATCGTATTTCATTTTTAATTTCATATTTGCATTACTCGTGTTCTCCCGATTAATTTGGTATATTACAAGTTGAAAAACTGGCTGAAAAACTAAGAAAAATCGTCTAAAAAGTAATTTTTGCAACATATTTTGCGCTATAATTATTGCATATCAAATTGTTATCCGAGTTTGATCGAAGAATCGGATTGTTCGTATTTTTCCGATTAATTTGATACCCAATAAGTTAACAATAGCTGTATTTGTTGATTAGAAAAATGCACTTAAACATACGCCCGTCGTCAAAACATATATATAGGTATACGGCCGAACCGGCCGAAAAGAAAAATATCGCCCGAGTCTCGATTTGAGAATATATCTCCCTCTCACTCGCACACTCGTTCCCTCTCGCTCACTCTTGGGTGCCGCGCGATTCGTCACGCGGCGAGAGAGTGAACGGTGCAGACATATACGTCTGTCCTTTTCTTGGACGTCGTTCGTGACGTCAGAACTAGACTTTTAGTGAGAACGCTATTGCGATCTCTCGATCACAGGCGGCGCTTCAGTTCTCCCTAGATCCTAGTGATCAACCGGTCCTCCTTATACCAGTGATGGTATATGTTTAACTTCTTAATTATGTATCCACATATAATAAATTATATATTTTCTTGTATAAGTTTGGTACTAATCAATTGGTTATCAATATCAATGTCGGAATTGCTAAATGTTTCGATACATTCCGATATATTCAAAGAACCTTCTGTTCTCTTTGTGTTCCATTTAAAATCAAAAATTGTTCCTACAACTACTGAACAATTGGAACTTTTGAAATTTCATAAATATTCTTTAATAAAATAAAATTTTCTTCATACATCTTTGAAATTGGAGTGAATCGGTATTATTATTGTGAGCATTTATACTACGGATTTTAGCGAATAATTCTAAATGATCTTGCGAGAATTTATATGTTAAAATATGTTCATTCAGAAACAACTTGGAGGTGAATTGAAGGGTAAAAAAAATGTACAGCGATTGAGCATAATCAACGTGATAATTATATTTGCTCGAATTCAAAAAAGAAAAGCATAATGGCAGAAAAACCCTCTTCCGTCCTGCGTCCGTAGAAAATATTAATACTTATGGGCATGTATTTACGTGTAGATTTGACATGCGACCTTCATTAATAAATGACACAAATATTTAGTAAAAAAAAACACAACCACAGTATGTGAATTGTACATATTTATGTGTTACAAAAATAAAACAAAAAAGTGATTACAGAAATTTATACACAGGAACACAAAATTTTCAACTGCATAAGGTTCACTTTATGTCAAAATATTCGTCTCGATAAATTATACAAAAAAGATTTTAACTATTTTTATACATCAGCAACAGATTTTGAATAGTTTTAGTATTCTTTTTCTACTGTGATTATTCTATGGTTTAACTGTAATAATTTACAATAACATCATTTCTTAAAAGAGACTAACCATCTATCACAGATTCATTGCAAATCTTAGCATCAGGAACCTGTTTTTGTATTTTAAATCTCGATTTTTATATTAAAATCAGAATGTGTGAATCGCACAACGTGGGCCATGCGAAACTTTTTTACTCAAATAATACAACCACATCAATAAATTACATGTAGTCAGAAAACGAAAAAATCGTTACTACTCAAAAACCGCTGCTTATGTATATAAAAAAAAGTTAAAAAATATAATCGTAGAACTCAATGAAACAAACATTTTAAAGCAAAATGAATCTTTCTATTGTTATTAGTCCAAAAATATAGCGAAACAGTAGGAAGAATTGAAAAATTGATTTACTAACAAATTATTGCTTACATTAAACAATCGAGATACCTTTTTCATGTAACTTATTAAAATAAAAATTATTAACATTAATTCCCAACTCTCCATCTTCAATAGGTTTCAAAATATTCGTAATAGATAATTTTGTATGGTCATCTTCAACAGGTTCGAGGTGGTTATTTATTCATTTTTGTAAAAAATACTATGAGAGATCTTTTTATATTGTTTATTACTTTCACTATGTAAAATTGCAGTTGAAATGCTTTGATGTAATGGAACTATAGCCAAAAATTCTGACGAAAACGATTTCATGATGATTGCAAAATGATGTAGCAAATAAATTTTCTTATCAAGATTCATTTTATTGCTTTGGTGAAGATTTACAGTAAAAATATTATTATAAAAAAGATATTTTTTATTGATTATATATTTAAAAATACTCAACTTCTGGAAATAGATGGATCGTAAAATTTTGAATTAATTTTCACCTTATTTATCAAAAAATTTGTAATTTTATGTATAAATTTAAAATTCTAACTTTAATCAAATAATTTACAATACAATAACGATATTTAATTGTGAAGTTATTTTCAAAAATATATTAAGTAAGAAAATTTTCAAAATACTTATAATTTTTCAGTTTTCTAAAAATCTTCGTTACATTTATATGTAAATTTATATACAACATAAATTATTTTCATCTGCGTCAGTTCATGAAAGTATCACTGGTTGTTTGATCCAGAATCCCCATTTTGCGTAATGTTCACCGTCATATTCCTCGATCGGTCCACGAAAAACTTTTATTTTCACGCGAGGAATATTATCTATGAAGTTATATTCAAAATTAAAATTATTTACAGTATAAGTTTCTGTGAAAAAATTACTTACCACTTTCTTGGAAATTTTTCATTCTTAATTGCTCATCAGTCGATCCATTCGCTTCTATTGCTTTCACTAGCAAAACTAGTGAGCACAAAAATACCTTTTGCCAGCGAAAGTTATAAATTGTATTAAAATCTTGTTATAGCGGTTTAATAAGAATATTTTTTGTAGCAGATTCTACATTTCGTTGCAAAATTTGAAAAATATATGTTAATGAATAACACGGATCAAGAAGAAATTTTCATTGTAAGATTAAAAGATATTTTAATAGAATTTAAGAGTAGCAAGAACACTGTTGTAAAATTCTATAGCATCAAATTTTCCGGTTCTAAGGAAATTTTTCCAGAAATTTAGCAATCGTCATGGATTACTATGAAACAACTTGATCAAAGAACACTAATGATTAAATAATTTTCTCACACTAAATTCGAATTTTTTCATCTATACATATTTTAGGATTATATGTTTATTGGCTCTGTTATCATTAAGTATATATGAATATAACTCATTTGTGCTTTTTTTTTATTACTTATTCTGGTAATTGTAATAGTAAACTTTGATATAATTTCTGACGATAATATTTCGAATTCTGAAAAATCTTCTAAATAGAATTATGAAAATAAATCGAATATGTGTTCGTAAACAACGGCTCAAAAAACTATAATAATATTTTTGTGTAATTCTGTGTGATTCTTCACCGAGATATTTCGCTATAAGTTTGCCCAGAACGAAACTCAGCAGCACCAATAAGAACTATCAAATTTTAAACTTACCACGATCAGTTTCATTTCGATAACTCACAAACGAATGGCTTGCTGCCTGGGTCAGATCAATTCTTTTATCCTCAGAAATTATGTTTAGTAGAGCACGTCCGGTGACAGTGGGCATTTTTTCCATTTGTTTGAATATCACACTTGTGGTGAAAGTTATGATGCTCGAGCGACGAAACGAATTCTTTTTTTTTATGGATAAAGAATAAAAAAGTGTTTGAATAAAATTTCTATAATGTATTATTCTTGTCATTTTTTTGTTATTAGGATAGAGAATTGTTCATTTCTCAATAATTATGGAAGCCCCGTACATCATTCTTTTGCAACGTCTATACGTATATTTAACTACAACATTGATGAGGTTTATTTTTCGAAACATTACTGCACAAGAAACGTGCATCATTCATTTTCGGAACTCAACAATCTTTCCATTTCTTATCTCAGCTTAAAAGAACATATCAGTTATATTTTCTATGATATACAATGATATGAATTACGTAAATTTAATGTTTCTTTCTTATTTTAATTTAATTATTGTCAATTTGTCAAACCACTATATGAATTGGTTACAGAGTAAATTACTCCGCAAAACGGATTTTTCACAAAAATACACAATCACTCGATGTACATTAGATACTTAATATGTCACGAAAAATAAATTTTAATGTTCCTTATAAAAATCCGTATGATTATTTTTATTGGTATTCTGATTATTATAATCACATAAGAAGACAAGACCAAAAATTATCTGAAAAGCGGAGAGATCAAATTATTAAAACAAAATCATAATTACTCAATATTCTATTCTTTTCAAATATTCTAGCAATCGTAAAATGTTAACAATCAATATACATATACATATGTATATATATATTGTATATAATATACCTTATTGTCAGAAACTACTTCGCTGCACCATTAATATTCATTCAGTTTGTTATTATTTCATCTTTCTCATTTTGTCTTCATTTAAACACAATGTGTATGATGTAGACTTAATTAAAAGGTAAAACTCGATCGTTTTTATTCCTCAACATTTTAACGTCTACATAAATTTCAATATAACGTTAATATCATCGTTATTATAACTACACCGTTAAATACTTCATGGCGTGGTCATTTATATATATTAATAAATTTTATAATTATTATCGGTTATTTGGAAGACTCGTTTCGCAATTACTAATGTGTATTTCATTTTTGTCATTCCCACATCACACGCTAAATGTTTCTCCTCATCCATACTAAGAATTGTCATTGTGTAAATTCATCTGTAGAGCATCAAAACAGATAAATCATTGTTTAAAAACAGCTCGACAAAGAAAACGATCGCAAAGAACATCTAACACACAGAGAAAAGATTTCTTTTTATCAAATACGTTTGTTCATTAACCCATTCGAGACCGACTGCACAACGTGTGTGCAATGGTATTGAATTGCACTTATATCCATTCAGCCGTATGGACAAGACTGTTTCAAACTAAAAAAAAAAAACCACAAAAATTTTGGATTCTGAGGATAGTCCCCCAAAAATATGCGCCGTTCCGAATGGGTTAATACATAGTTCAACAAAACTTTTGTTTGGTTAAAAAAGCAACAAAAAAATATATAATAAATACAATAATAATGATTGTAGGTACAATCGTCGTATACAGTAGACTCTGCATAATTTTTCTTCTTTCTAATTGACTTTTATTCGGTTCCCGTTTTCCATCTCCATTTCTCAGCTTTCTTTCTTTACCGACAAGAAATTAAGTAGAACCTACTGTAATATACATATAATTCAAAGATTTTTTGTTGAAATCAAATATTTATTTAAATGGACTCGTTTCAGTGTTTGACCACTCATTTGAATAATTCAAATTTAAATTAGTCCAAGAAATTAATACCACTGTTGTAATAGAAAATATAGAATCGAAATTTTTTTCATTTAAAATCGTGTCATAGTAGTCAAAAAATAGTTTCATTTATTTATGAATATTTATTTCCTGTAAACTAATATCGACCAAATAGATTTGAATTTGTAGTCCAAAACCCTTTTCTCTGTGCACTACTTAGCAATAAATGCGGTTTCTATACGTATGAACGTTTTTACACCATTCTTTCTTATCTCTCCTCTGATCATTAATAACGTATAGTAATTCTATTTGCACCGCTTAAAAACTAACGTACGCATATGATCTAGTGGTAAATTACGGTCTTTGGCAGACCGACTTGGAAGACGTTGGATTATTTGACTAGAATTGTACTCATATGAACGTAACTTGTAGCAGATATACTAGTTATAATCTCATGTTTGCAAGATAACATAAACACCAGAGTTCCATTCATTAATTATAGTTAGTAATTATTATTATCTTTAAATTTATTTTCTTGGCAGATAATTAATTGCTCTTGATTGTAGTACGAACACTGGCAAATATGTCAAGCTCACGTGCAAGAGTTCTCAATAAACATTTCTAACAGTTTTCAAACGATGAAAACTGTTAACTATAAAATAATAACAATAAAATTTCTTTTGATGAGAGTGTATTTTCTTCGCAAAACCCCGAAGAAATTTGTTGTCAACACTCGCTTAATTTTGTACGAATATTTGCTACATTGTGTTATTTGTGAAAGCACATTTTTCTTTATGGAAGACATTGATATATGTTACATATTTGTATATGTATGCACAATATTCTTACAACATAATATTGCGCACTCAATAAAGATTTCCCAAAACCTCTGAAATTTAGCATTCTTGTACCGTTGAAGCAAATAATTTAACTTTATCTTTATTATTACCTGATTAAAAAAATTTAAATTATATAAATAGAAAAAATTTTAATATCAACCTTCACATGTACCAATATTTATATTTCCTGGCTAACATGTACCCGAATAAGTGATATTACCGTAAGAATCTCTCTTTTTCACGATATAATGTGAAAATGGAAGCAATATTCTTTTTCATTTAATTAATAGTTTCGTAAGACTTCTAAGAAATCTCAAATGGAAGACACTTGACTTGTGGATCACACAGAATCCGGTAACGTTAATTTTTTTTAACGCTTATATTCTTTTATCTCAAGGTACGTACGGTCGATTATTCGCGTTCGTTACTCTCAATATACCGTGACAGTGAAAAATAAGGATAACAACATTAATGGAAAAAGTGATACAAGTCGAAAATTAATAATTATTGTCTCTTATCGTTAACCCTTCAGTAGTCAGAGATCCCTACAGGGACAGCTTTGATAAAAACTTGTAATCGTTATTATCAGATATGTTTTTTATGCTTGTATAATGTTTCACGATACGTAGATATCCTCTCGAAAATGAAAAAAACTGTTTTTTACCGTAACTTCTAAAATATCAGCTCTATGAGTAAAATTTATTTTGGCAAAAATGTACTCATAAAAATCTCTTGAATTTTATTACTTTAGACCTTTGGAGTTAGTTTTAACGTTTGCAATTCGTCGATTTTCTAATAATATTCTGAAGAATATTGCTGTCAGAAAAATAATTCTAGGATTAAGTATAGCTCTCATAGATCTTCATACATATATGTGTGTTTACAAGTAGTTATCATAGCATTTTTCTTCAAAACACTTTATCATGAGAAGTTTTTATCTGACAACTAAAGGATTAGAAAGTTATCCTCTTTGTAACGATCGTCAAATTGTACTTTTACCTCCCCTACCATGTTCTGCCAATAGTCGCTCCTGAAATATTAATCCCTTATTACTGCGAGAAATCGATAGAACATCCATTCTCGTTAAATAAAAATATGTTACTTTTCATATTCCTTATGTACACGCGTATGGAACGTACGGTTTTCATATGATTAGCTTAGATCGGTCTGAATTGAGAAAATGAAAAGAACAAAGAGAAAAAAAAATCGAGACAAAGGGTCGTAGAGCTCAAAACGGTAGACCGATCTCGAAGGCATCTATCAGTGCTGATCCGGCGTCGTAGACTCCTATCACACCGAATATCACCCCTAAAGATATGACGAAACAGTCGTAGGCTACTTCACTCCACTCCATTGAATTCCTCTTGAGTTTGAGATGAAAATAGCAGGGCCATATGAAGGATAGCATCGTGCCGGTGAAGGAACCAATGAATCCCATGAGGGTGCTGAAGTGCGGTATGAATATAGCCATGAGGATCGTGAAAACGACGACGCCGAGTCTCCACGCGAGGCCCCAAACCTTCAACTCGTGGTCGACGGTCCAGATGGTCGGGAATATCGTCTTCGGCCGACCACGGAAGAAGGCCCTCTCGAGTAATTCACAGGCCGCGTAATAAGGCAGCGGATAAGACAGTACAGCTTTTATCACCAGGCAAAAGTTCACAAGACCTTTGAACCCTGGCGAGTGTAGGTTATTCGTGATGACCTGCTGCGTGTCGTTTTGAAACGTGAGAAAGCAGATCCAGCCGAATAGCGATTTGAATGCTGCTGCGGCGATATGACTCCAGTTCAACATCCAGTCGAATTTGGAGCGATCGATGAGGTTGCCCTCGAGCGTTGGCAGGAAAATTTGCGACGTGTAGCTGAACACTATGACACCGAGGGAGATTGGAAATTTGGCCATGTCGATGGTCCACCTAACCTTGGACCAGCCCCAATCGCCGATCTCCAGTAGACAGTAACCGATGATGATGACGTTGATAAAAAGATGCGACATCGTGCACCAGAAGCTCAGTACGGACACGTGCTGGAGCGATTTTAGGAAGCCGAGAGGGAGTAGGAATATACCGATTAGCATCATCCAACTTCTAGTGTCGATCGAGCCCTCCGGGAATGCGCCGATCATCAAGTCACCGCACACCACCACGTAAAGGATGCACGTCATCAGCAGCTCGATTATCTGCGCTATGTTGACCATACGGCCACCCCATCGCGGCCCAAAACACTCCTTGGCTATGGCAACGTAGGAATCTCGAACACGAACCCGCTGTCCAGTCACAGTGTCCAGTTCGTACAGACACTCGACAAGAATTTTGCCTGTGTAGCAGCAGATGTAAGCAACGCCAATCATGGCAGCGATTGCCCAGTACCCTCCGCGCAAAACGGCGAACGGTAACGAAACGATAAACATACCCTGAAATTCAGAAGAATTACTCTATCAATCACAAATGCACTTGTGTTTTTCAATAAATCGAATCTTAACATTCCACTCATTTCATCAGTGCATTCTGTGCACTTTTTAGTACTATTTATTATTTTTTATGACTTAATAATTTAAAAATAAAATAAATTAATGTTTATTGGGAACGCGTTATTCTACGTTATATAAAAGTTATTTACAAGTGCAAAATAGGGGACTTTTTAGAACGGGAAGGGTGATTATATAATCGAGGACCGTAGAAAAGACGTAGCGTATCAAAAAATGATAACAGTTTAGAAATATGAAAAAAAAATTTCTCATTCAGGAGGAAAAGTAAACTAAAGGACCGACAGAATCAGTGTTGCGGCACTACAATAATATAAGTTATTCAATAACTTATCGTATATTAATTGCACATGTGATTTTTTTACCATGACAATATGAACCTTATGAAAAAAAATATCGGTTTCCTAAGGGTCAAACTAGTTTATATCCTAAGTAGATTTGATTATATTAAATAGTTGAAATGGTTGGAAATACTGCTAATTTTTCAATTAGGTTCTTGTCACGATGAACCCATTCACTCACAAGTTAACTATTCATTAATGAAGTGTTCATTGATGATATAATGAAGTTGACCTACCAAATTTTTCACATAACGTAGAGTAGGATAACATTAGTGAAATGTTTATTCTACATTTCACATCGAATTAGTGAATAAATGATAAATATGTTTCAGTAATTTGCAAATTTTGTGTATAAATAAAAAATTCGACTGATTAATTAGTGAAAATATAATCTCTGAATCACTAAAAATTCTGTATAAAAACAATAGGAGGACAAATAAAAATAAAAAACAGTAATAGTTATAATTTTAAATAAAAATTTTATAAGTTTTAATATGATTCAGAAATACAATTAATGTCGTCAAACTGACTACTGACTGTAATAAAATATTTCTTTGCAGATGTTATGTACATGTACATCGTATTCTTGTACATTGTATATTCTATATAAGTGTTGTATTTTTAGCTATTCTGCGGTAAAGAATAATGTTTGTCACACGACCCAAACAATACTTTAAACTCGTGCGAAATCGAATGTTATATACTTACACTGTGTCAAAATAAAAATGAGCATTATTTTCAAATATTTACCTGAATAGCGTTTGTCACGTTCCATGCTGCTTGCCATTCGTTGATTTTTGTGACTCCACCAAATTCACCACCACCTTCGTCGTACTCGCTAAATTCACCACTGCTGACACTGCCCGTTCTCATTTTGTCCCTATGAATGATAATACGATTATTTTTTTTCTGCAAAATGTAAAATGGAATTTGTCATCTATTCTGTTATTACCGTAACATTTTTTGACGTCTAATTTTTATTCGTTTTCACATGTGAATATTTTTTACGATAGCATTTTCTCTCTCTTTCTCTTTCTCTTCTCATATTTTAGAAAAATTTGCATGATTTAAAATTTTAATTTCAAATCAAATTTAAATCAAAGTTTGATTTGAATTTTAAAACAAAAAAACATTACACCGACTTCTCAAGTAAAGATATCGCGATTCTAAAAACAGAATCTTAAAGAGCACCATCGAAAACATAAAAATATGACTTAGCAACAAAATCCCATTGATGAAAATAAGTGTACAATTTAATATAATATTTTGGTCGTTCATGTATTTAACATAATAATATGTCGCTGTAATGATATTTGTTTCTAGAATTTAACATTTAAACAAATATTATTTCTACATAATTAAAATTCATAATTTAAACATTGAACAACACAACGTTGTTAAATTTCAACATGAACCAACTATGCTGGATCAACATGAAATTAAATATGGACCTCTATAAGCAACTCATTTATGTTGTAAGGGCCATCATTTTAACGTATAGGAATCATTGATTGCTAAGGGATTAAAAAAATATCATTTTACCCATTTCTTTGATAGCTGAAAGAGTCTTCGGCGACGCCAGCATTATTCTGATCTCCATAGGATTGCTCGGTGTTCATAGTCATCATCTCAGTATTGTCACGACTTTCGTCAAAAGACTTGAAGCCTGCTGGACGTTGCTGGCCTTGACTGGCACCCATGCCGGGACCACGAAGGAGCTCCATACACGGACTGTTCTCCGGCCATTTCGCCTTCAACGTCTCCCAAGCCACGCTGACTGTGGCGCCAAACGAAGGTACTCGAAATCCGCCTAAATTGGCCATTTTTATCTCACCCCCTGCTATCTATATCCCTTTCTTCGCGCTTACTCCTGAAATATGGAAATTAATTCCTTCAGAGAAATTACCAGAAAATAATATGGTCACAAAGATTGGTGATACGAGATACGATGGCACTAAATGTAATTCCATCATTGCATCGTTTCTGTACTTCATTTGTAAAATTTTGGTAAAACTTCATGCTCACCGCAAATGTTATCAAGAATATCACAGTGTGTGCACGAGATTATGAAAGTAATTCAATATTTCATCTTTAATAGCAGAATGTACACGCGGTCACTCATTTTCTGTAGGTCACATCCAAAAAAGATAATTTGATTTGAAAAAACCACTACCGAAACTTGCGTTTTACAAATATAATTTTTAAAAATATAACACAATCGGTAACATTGCAATAATTATTCATAGTATAACGAAAAAAGATTTTAGCAATATTGCGGTAATATTCTGTAATTGTAAAATATTATACAAATAAAATGAAAAGAAAATTCAAATAATTAGGTAATGAGTTAATCAGTCACTCTATTCTTAATAAATACCCGAATAGTCGTGATCGAAGGAATATTTCTCACGTACCTCGTTAAAATATATTCACTAAAATGTGTATGAGAATCTTAACGAAGAGAATTACAAATTCACGCAAGTGTCAAGAATCTCTTTCATGTTATTACAGTTTTCTGAAATTCGCGACATTATTCCATCGGCTTTTAACTCACCCTTAGACGAAATTAGCCGATTTCTCCCTCAGCGACGTCGACGACGACTGCGCGAAAAGAGGATTTGATGAAAAATATGAAAGGATTGGCAACGTCCTCTCCTCTTGTCCAAGTTCCGCTCGTTCCTAACAATTGATCTTCGAAGAACGGAGCAAGCGCGAATGAAAAGTGACGTGAAATATTAATTGCAAATTTATAATCACCGAAAACAAATCAAATAAATGGAGAATAGGAATAAAGTAAAATTATACAGAAAACCATAGGCTAGAAACCATTGTGCCTCATGGCTTGTTTTTTTTTCGACTCGTCACGATAGTTCGGATTTTTTGGCGTTAGGAATGAATTTACGCGAGAGAGTGGTAGGAACGCGAATGCGGGCAGCATCCCGCGCAGGACACGATCGATCGTACACGACCGCGCACGCGTAGGCGATACATGTACAAGATTTTTTTGAAAGGAGAAAATAATTTTGATAATTTATTTTAATAATTTTCTCTTAAGACAAACTGTGAAAGAAAAAATTTAATAACAAGACAGATTATACAAATAAATAATGAAACCAACATGTTTATTATTTATATAGGAGACTTTTTCATAATATAATTATCGATAATTAATATTAATTTTACACTTATTTGTGTCCCTGCGAATGAAATTCTTATACTACGTTTCTTTGTTACTGAATATTTTTTTTTCTCTCCTTTTTTGGTATCGTGCACTCAATTGTGTAATTGTGTTATGCCGGAATGTGCTCAACCACATATATGCGGTTTTAATTATCACACAACGATGTATAATTATTGAAAAGGAACATTATGTTAATTGCAGTTGAACAATCTGCATCATACACAATGTTGATTCAAACATAATATATTTCCATAAAATTAATATAGTCCACTATGTAACATTAATAACAAAATCTTTATCAAATTCTTTTACAACTGTTTTATCAACTATATTATGAATTTTGATGTCTATGTAATTATTATTAACTTTAATACAGATTTCATTTTATGACTAAACAATTGCACAAAATTAAACAGTTAATTGTCAGTCTTCAGTGTTTTTTTTCAAAAGTAATGCATAGTAAGTGTCAAGATACCACTAAATATGTACATGATTATAATTTTCTTAGTATCGACTGGTTTGTACATGCAGGAATGACACAAAAATATATTATAACAAATGTACAAACATCAAAAGAGTGAAACTCTTATTTTGAAATTGCAAAACTAATCAGTCACCTACTTTAAACAAATTATACTATAGAATTATTCTTAACATTAAAATAATACAGTCATCGTTATCAAATGGGATTTTATCTATATCGTTTTAAATATATTTTTCTATTTTTACACTCGTTTGTATTTGTGGCGAATGTAAGAACAGAGACAGAAATTATTACAAAATATCTTTTTAATATTTTTCTCTCAACAGCCACTTTGGTAATTCAATATAATGAACGAATATAGCGTGAAATTTAACGATCAACTGCTATTAAAAGCGTATACTTCTAATAGTAGAGAACGCTCGACATTTAATGTTTTCAGATTATCAAATTAAATGCACAGAAAATCAATCACCTAACAATTTATTTTACAATTTACGAATTTTAAATGTTCTACTAGAAATAACTTAAAGATTATTTAATTATTTATCTAACAATTGCCCATTTATTTTTACCTATTCGTTGACTTCTTTTTGCGTTTTATGTAAATCATTATTCGCTGATGTACTTTGCGGAACAATAAAACTGTCTACGCTCGATTCCAATTGATTGTACGGCCATGAAATAGTCTCTGAACTCCTAGTAGTGCAAATTTTGGACTTAACATCTGTGTGACTTAATTTTATAGCGTGTTCCATCAAATTTGGATTAGAAGTGGAATGCAAAGACATGTTAGGCTGAGTAAGCACTGGTCGATACGAGTGAAGTACCAATTCTGGTCCACCTCCGTAAGTATTCAAGAAGAACTGCCAAAGTTCCTCTGGTATTTGACCGTAGTCAGAACCTGGAATATCGCAATATGAAATATGTAGTAAAGTTTATTTCCGAAACCACCGGTCGAAAAATTCGCCTTTTCAAAAGCTGAAACCAGTGAAGTAGATGGCGTTCTTCTTAACAATAGGTAATCCGTAAAAAAAGTACTTTTTTATACTTCGGTAAAAATTAGGTACGTATTTTCGGCTTTGATTTGAAGGCAAAAAATCTAACATTTATGCTCTACTTTAATCTCGGCTTTGCCTCGGGCATCATGGCACACAGTGTAGGGATGTCAAACTTTCTGGCTTTGTAGTGTAATATACTATTTTTTTTACAGATCCCACACAATCAAAGAAAACACCATCTACTTTACTGTTTTTGTTTAACCCATTGCCGCACACTTTTAATTTTATCGTGCTCATGAACACTTTTTTTCAATTGTTTATGACTGTCAGATGGAAAAAATCACATCACATTTGGCCAGTTTTTCAAAAAATAATCAACAGGTGTATGCGTTAGTACACTTCGTGCTAACGCTGTACATTTTTTTATTAAAAAATGTGCACGACGGCTATAGCCGTCATTTGCGGTAACGGGTTAAAAAAGTTGACTTCTTTCAGTTGATATTTCGGCAAATAGCGTACGATACTGGTGCGACGAAAGATGTACCCACACGAGCTTTTTTATCACCCAAACGTCGTACAAGCGATAAACCCCACTCGTGAGAAAAACACCTACTTGTCGCATTCATATCGTCATATACTATCCTTAAGATGTAGAAATATATACTCACCAACTTTTAGAATATTGATACCATTTTTATTAATTACGATCGAATTGTTATCTATTGGACCTGGTGGTTGGGTTTCTTTCCCCCGAACAAAACTTTGCCATTGCCGCAACCAGGACATCGACAGCGCGTAGATGGCGGTGTGATTTTCTGAATTATGCGTAAACCTTTGAAATATTTCTCTCTCGTATTGCCTGCGCCTTTGTAGAGATTCGTATTTTTCTTCGCATACAGGACACTCATAGAGATGTGTACAAGCAGGACCACCACCGAATCTATCAATGAAACATCACATATAATTATATATTTGTTTTAAAATTTAAATAAGATAATATACTTACGTTTCATACAAATATTCCCAAACGGATTGAGGTAAGGGTATACTGATTTTATCAACGAACTGAGCTCGTACAGGATTAACACCACCATGAGGACAAAGAAAATCTGAATTGTCTATCGGGCCTGGTTCGGAGAACGTGTTTAGTCGATTGAGCCACTGTCGTGATACGAAAAAGCTTAAATCGGATGGCTCTCGTGAGGAAATCTCCATTAATTCCATTGTTTTATCGCGTGTTTGGACCATTTCTGGCGAGGATTTTTTATAAAATAAGACGTAGGCTTCACAATGTTTGACTGTCTCAGGTGAAACCTGTGTAACGCACTGGTCGTCAAATTCGAACCATTGATTTACAACTGAATTAAATGCGTAACAAGTGTAGTGACCACCTCCAGCGGTACCGTGATGACAAATGACTGATATGAGATCGTAAGTGGTAACTTTTGAAACGCAGTCTTTGTGCAAATATGGACGCATATCAAGTCCTTCGAGTGGAAACGATACGTAATTGGCGATTTTCGAACTGAACATCAATTCGTGACGAAATCGTTTTAGATGTACACAAAGGATTTCTGGTAATTCGAGAACTTTTGAAAATTTAATTCCATTGCGAAGTTTGTTACACTTCTCACAACTGTACATGTTGTCTCCTTTGAGTTCGTCAGCGCTAAAGAATGCGGATAAGCAATCGTGTAAACTGACCACCGGACCCCAGAACCAGGAACGCATCCACTGTAAGAACCAGGACAACCATCCGGATTGATTTGTTACGTAAACAACGTCGGAGCATGGACCAGCTTTCTGGGGAGTTAACGATCCCTGATGCAGCATATCAATGTGATCCCTACTTGGTATAGGCAGAGATAAATCTTGAAAGGTTTCAACTTTGGTTGATATCCTGTCACAGATTAAACATTGAACGCTACTCAGGAGTTTACCATCAAATATGTCACTGATAATACTTCTGGTCTTGGTCTGCCTTTTTGAACGATGTTTGGCAGGTGAACCCTGGGTCGATCTTTGCTGTAGGGAAAAAGGTTGCTCGACTGTAGATTTTTTTATACTTCGATTAGAGAATTTGTTGCGTAATTTGTCTGACTGTGACACTCGAGAATATCGCCTCTTTGTGCCCCTGTCACCTTCGTCGCTTAAAGAACTTTGCTCGCTTACTCCAGAATCGCATGTTTCGTATTCGGCATCTGATTGGCTGGATTCATTGCCATCCAATTCAGCTTCCTCCTCGTCTGATGAATGATCACCAAGTCCTTTCAATTTAGCATGGGTATCTCGGTCATCCTCCATTTGTTCCTTCAATTCTTCGTGCAATTGATCCATAAAGCACCTTAAGAATTCTTGTGTATCGTGCTGATGATATCCTCTAAACATCGACTGAACAGTTCTAATACCTGATAAAATAGCATGTGGAACAACGTAACCTCTTGTTTTTCTGTTCCACATATCTTTTATGAGGTTCAGATAACTTAAGCTCAATCCTAGTTTTCTGTCTTTCGACATATAATTGACCATGTGTCCACAATCCAGGAAGAATTGCGTCAAAGGAGGAACATTGGATAAAGCTTGAAGGGCAGCATTCATGTAACAAGTGTTACCGATATTTTGAAGACCAACTAAGCCTCTAGGCTTCCCTGAAAAGTCTCTACTCTCGTCTGAATCTGTGCTATCAGGCGAGTCGCCTGATTTTTCAGCAAACATATTGTTTTTATTGTAGTTCAATTTCTTTACAGACCATTCAGCTAGAATCCTGCAATTATTTATTATACATGTCAAATTAAATATATTTAAATCAGAGAATTAATGCAAAAATATGAGCATTTATTAATTATTATATAATTTCACCGAATCTACTTACTTTTCTAACAATAATGTTCTCCTAATATCTAACTCGTGTCCTTCCGATTTCATACCTGAGCTGGCAAATACATCACCACAGAGAAAAAACTGCGAGGTACAAAGCCCATGAAGATCACGATTAAAACCAGTAACTCACTGCAAGTGAGACGTGAATCAGTTCGCGATCAGAGTCACGATTCAGAAATTTTTCTTAGCAGCGCCATTAAAACATCTTGAATGGTAACACAGTTTTCAGTCGGTAATAGTAGATCTGTGACATAAAGTTAAAACAATATAATAAGAATAGATATGTCTTTAAACAATAAGTAACTTTAACAAAATGAGCTAAACTTTTTAGCAGTCCTTTGGTAGTTAATACATCTTTTTATATTCAATTAATTGGCCATAATTTTAATTTTAAAAAATATCATGATGTTAGTGAACAAAAATAGGCCGACAGCCGAAAATTATAAAGTTTTGGTATCAATCGAGAGGAAATCGTTTAGTAATTCGTAAAGTAATTAAAAAAAAAGTAAATTAGCCTCACTTATTCTTAAAATTTCGTAACATATTTCCAACAATCTAATGATTTCAATCATAAATCTCAAACTTCTTTGCTACATCACTAAAATATAATATAATTTATTTCAATAATTGCGGCTAATTAACCAAAGTCACTAATCAATAAAGAATCGTTTAGTAGTTTGAATTGTATATTTTACATCGTTTGGTGATAATAACCCAATTTTTTTTTAATTAAGTAAGAACTTATGCGTCTATAAGGACTCTAAATTGTATACAAAAATAATGAATTTATAGACAGCAAAATCATTCAAACTCAATAAGATTGTGTTTTTATTCTGTTAAACGTTCGAAATAATGAATAATTCCCATAGAAATTGTTTGATAATCAATGAATGTTATGAATTTTTAGTTCAAATAGAGATTGACAAAAAATAACTGACAGTCCAAATTCATACCAATTTTCACCTATAATAGTTATTAAGGGCCAGTTTTTCAATCCGGGATAAAATTTTATCCGAGATAAAAGGGTTACCAACCTTTAAAAAAAACTAAGCGACAGGACGTTGTCTGCGAGTAACTTCCCTAGAATTTAG